>ML986704.1:0-56169 GCA_010094045.1 Lojkania enalia
CCGGCTGTAGCGTGCTCGATAACGGCCACTAGCATGAGTGGTCCGTCGTGCGCCTCGCCTGCCGGGCGCACCACATCGACTATGGCCTCGCGTGCATCTGGTAGCAGGCGGACGATGTGACTCTCGATCTCACCGATCTCCACCCGCTGGCCGCGGATCTTGACCTGTGTGTCACGGCGGCCGAGGTAGGTCAGCGAGCCGTCTGCGTTCTGCTGTACTATATCTCCAGTGCGATACATCCGTCGGCTGGCGCTGAGGCCTAGCTGCTGTACGAATGCGGGGTCCGTTACGAAAGCGGCAGCCGTCTTGGCAGGGTCGTTCAGGTACCCGCGCGCTAGCAGGGGGCCCTCGATAAGCAGCTCGCCCGGCGCGCCTAGGGGAACCAGTTGTCCGATATTGGCAGGGTTCACTACCCAGAACCCGCCGGCGAGCGGCTTTCCTATGTTAGTTGCCTCTGATTTATTTTGGATCTTGTTACCTGTTGTCCATATTGAGCTTTCGGAGGGACCGTAAGCGTTCATGACGGTAGCCTGCTGTACCCATTGATCAACAACCTTCGGTTGGACGGCTTCACCCGTCAGAATCAGCGTTCGTATTGTCGGAGTGTCGTGCGGCTGGACCAGCGCTGCTACGGTTGATGTCAATGTAGCTATAGTGATATTCGCTTCTGATAGGAAGGGTGTGAGCCGGTTTATGCGATCGTTTTCGGACGGAACGCAGATACATGCGCCGAACGAAAGCGTCGTCATAATCTCTGCGATGGCAACATCAAAGGTGTGAGCCGCAAACTGTGATAGTCGATCGTGAGACTGTATACCAATCGCAGGTCCGTGAGCAAGGATGCTTGTGGCGAGGGCGCCATGCTCGAGCACGACACCCTTGGGCTTGCCAGTGCTACCGGAGGTGTAGATGACCCATGCCACGTGGTCGGGCCGCACGGATGTGCAGGGTTCTGTGAACCGCGTCGCCGCCGCAGTCGCCGGGGCCCCGTTGAAGAAACAGTCGACGGCGAGCAGCTGCGTATGGGTCGCTAACGCTGCCAGCCGCTGCTCGTGGTCGCGGTCGACCAGTAAGAGCGGCGCAGCCGTGTCCTGGACAATGCCCTCGATGCGGGCCAGTGGATGTTGCGACCCGAGGGGGACCACGGCTCCACCAGCGCGGAGGATGGCCAGCATGGCGACCACCGCCCACTTCGACTTATCCATGCACAGGCCGATCATCACCTCCGGGCCCACGCCGCGCCCTGCTAGGTGGTGGGCCAGTCGACGACTGGCATCGTCCAGCTCGCCGTACGTCATCTCGCCGTCCCACGCACTGATGGCCAGCACCGACGGCTGGGTGACCATCTTGTCCCGCACAAGGTCGTGGACGCAGCGCTCGAGGCGCGGCGGCATGGTCGAATTCCACCTGGAAAACGCATCTTGGTCTTGGATGCCATGACTTGCAAAGTCGCGGATGTACTTGCCCACCCCTTCCAATAAAAACGTCACTGCGTCTCCAAATGCCGCCATCTGTGCCTTCGCAATCGGCGAGGCTACTCTTGAAGCCCAGTACTCGAGACTCAAGTTGATCCGTTCTTCGTTAAATCTCACATTGGCTGATACGTCAAACTGTTGCTTCGTTAGTACAGTATCGAATCTGCACGAAGGCGCCTCTTACGTCTGTTGCACTTGTTCTTGCATCTATGGTCATGGAGGTTCCTTCTGTGAGCACATGACTGTTTGTCGCTTCTCGCTCAATTGATAGCAGCGTGTTTCCGAGCCGCTTTAACGATCGCGTCTTTGCCACGGCCAGATCAGCTATAGGTATGTTCTGAAATGGTAAGCCGTCTTGCCAATCCCGTCTCGCCAAAGTCAGTGCATCAGCCACGCTAGTCTCCGGGGTCAATGTCAGACAGCATGGTAATGTGTTAAGCAAAGGTCCCACTGTGGCTTCGGCGCCCTTGACATTGCTGTTACGCCCGGAGACTATGTACGAGAACGTAATGGTATCTGAAAGAATAATACGTCGAATGGCAAGCGCCCACGCGATGTGGAACAGGTTTGCCGGAGTAATTGAGTATTGGCCACAGACAGCGCGAAGCTTCCCCTCCGGTAGTGTTACAGAGTAACGAGCCGTCACTAGGTGATGTAGACGAGGATTGCTAGTGACGAGAGGTAAATGTGATTCGGTAGCGTCGTTTAAGTAGGACGTCCAGTAAGCAACACCTGCAGACGCCTCCCCTGTGCTTAAGGTCACCTGCTGGTGGGATGCGAAAACCGTGTAGGGAAGCGGCGGGTGCTCTGAGAAGTAGGCAACTCGTAAATAGCTGGCACGAAAGTCGTGTAACAAGATTTTAGCAGAGTGTCCATCCACCAGGGCATGCGAGATTTCTAGGTCAAGTTGAAGCTCCTCGGCGCTAATCTCGTAGACACAGAGACGCTGCGGACTTTCAAACTTGCGCATTGTAGAGGGTGGGACGGTGCTAATATCGCTTGGCGAAGAGCACACCGTAACGCGTGGTGGCATGGCCGTAGGCTTGAGAACGAGTTGGTCAAATTTGCCAGGTCGGTCATTGCTCTCCACAAATGTCGTCCTGAGCATTGCATGACGTTTGACAGTGTCCCTCCATGCATCGACAATCCTCTCTATTGTAGGTCGGCGTGAATTGTCGGTAGAGGTCGATAGCAGTCTGATGGAGACATGGCTAACATAAGAAGCTGGGTTGATCGCTTGGCTGACAAAGAAGCTTTCTTGCACAGCGGAGCAAGGCGCGATAGATTCGATGTCACCGAGGGCCATGCCATGCGTCTGCAAGTCCGTGACCAGGCCTTCTAGTGTGGAATGTTGCCAATGAACAAAAGGAAAATCGTGGAGGGTTGCCATTTCCGGAGCTCTGACGAGCTCATCCACCATCTCCTCGAGGCAAAGCTTGAAGTTGTTGGCAGTGCGCTCATTATCAGGAATCATACTGTCAAGGTCTATTGAAACTTGTGCTTGGCCTGCTACTGTTGTGATAGATACAAGCGGAGCATGGCCAAGAATGGGATCCGAGAACCACCAAGCACGAGATGAGGGCTCATCTTCGATATTTTCCAGACACGTGCAGTCGACGTAGATTGCTACAGCGGATTCGGCGCGTCGCTTTACCAGGCCTCGATTAGAGAGCCCGGCACGAGCATCACGCACTCGGCGAACCACATGCATTAAACTCTCCCGTGGTTCTGGAGCTAGCATTTCCAATTCCACCTCAGCTTCATAACAGCCTATAGAGTCCAAGGGTATACTCTGCTCTCTTCGAATACTATAAGCGGATTTGATGGTCAGGACATTCCCCATGTCCTGATATTGTGGCCAGATAGTGTGGGAGAGAGCCGCATTCACAATGTCGACAGGGATTGTCCTTAACGCAGCATGCGTTTGCGATGCGAAGAGTTTTTCAGTCGTCAAATGAGACAGTTGGAAAGTGACAACATTCCTAGCATGTCCATTGATTTTAAGAGTACTAGTATTGGCAATTGACTTGGACTTGGTCATAATGGCTTCTTCAAGCTGATGCTTCAACGAGCTTTGTGAGCTTGCAAGATGCTGAGGGCTTACGGAACGTCCATAGCATTTCTGAGCCACCCAATCGGTGAACTGGAATCCAAAGCTAGGTTCGAGGTGACGCCCTTTAATAGATGCGCGCAACTCACCCAAGACAAGCCGCATAGACAGGGCGTCGACGAGATTTGCATCTGCAGCAAGTACGACGGTATGGGTAATCTCCGGCGTATCGTTGGGCATAACCAAACATCCGAATGACGGCGCTCCAGCAGAAAGCAAAACCTCCCTCAACGATTCAAACGCATCCGTCACTCGCGTCGTCACGGAAGTCTCCGCGAAATAAAATGGTTGAGCCCCCTTCGTGGCTGATCTAGGCGTCGGTGTGAGCGTCCAGTGGCCCGTTGACGTGATAGACCAGGTTGAACGCAAGGCTGAGTGTCGGGCGACGATGCTCCCCAATGCGGTCAGGATGGCGGCAGGCCCCTTGCCCTGAGGAATTTCCAGGACGGCGAAACGCAATCGACGACCAACCGTAACCGTGCTTGCAGTCAAGTCATCTGAACCATCTTGAACGATAGCTTCTGCACGAACCTCAGTTCCATTTGCGTGGCCATTGACTCCATTAACAGCTCCAGCATTCCTTCGGTCTATCTCTTCAGCAAGTGTGGTCAAGCTCTCGGTCGTCAAGAGCTCTGCCATGTCCACTTGAATGCCTGCGTCGCGACATTTGACTATGAAATCGATTGCTAGGATGGAGTCACCACCAAGCAGTATAAAGGACTTGTCCCAGTCCAGTGAGTCGACATCGATATCGAGAACATCAGCTGCAACCTTGCCAAGTGCCAGCTTCGATGGCTCGAAATGTGCTTTGACACTGTCGGAATTGTTCATGTTTGATGGGGGCGGTAGTATTATTGACGAATTCTGTGAGCGCGACAATCTACTGTCAAGGACTGTTGTAGTCTCGTCTTAAAGCGAGATACTGATAGAAGGGATGCTTCAAACAAAAAAAAAAAGATAGCTTGGGATCTACTAGCAGCTGTCACTTAGATCAAACAGAACGAGGGACACGACTCCAAGGCTGAGTGCTGACTATGTAATAGTGATGACCAATTGCCCTGCATGGGCGGAAAATCGTGGACGTTACCCCTGAGTTCTTCTTTATTACTTAAAAAGCACTAGAAGCCACCGAGAAGTACTATCTAAAGATAGGTTGGTAGGGCTGAAGTGAAGTCAATAAATGTAAGTTATCTACTAGCCGTATTCTTTCTAGTACACGATATCTAGTACCGGCATTTTCGTCAACTTTTCAATAACCGGAATTTGTCTAGGTTACTAATATCTAAAGGGAGCCTGGCATTGCTAAGGTAGCATTTTCACCGGCTTTACAGGGTATGGTTATATTGATTGATACCCCTACAAGCGTGAGATTCTGTCGATTTTGATTGCTCATAGCTCATTCGTGGCTTGTCTACCAAAATCGTAGCCGCTGAGGGGTTCGGAGGCTTTTGGCATGGTGATTCTTCTTCCTTCATCTTACCTGACTGCCCGCTAATCACTACTAGAACCCGCAATCACTAGCAGAAGTTCCAATCAACGTGGCCATACCCTGTAATGCAGTAGTCAGAACTCGGTTATTGACAGATTAATGAAAACGCAGGTACCGGATATCGCTTACTAGGATACAGCTAGTGGGGTCTGTTACGCTTATTAACTCCACTCTAGCCCTACCGCTGGTTATTACTCTGAGACACGTGGTCGTGTCCGCCAAGCCCAAAGCAGCGGCGCCACGCCGGATACCGTGAGCGCCTCACCTTGCTGCGGGCCTGTGGGATCAGGACCTCGGTGTGGGTCGGTCAGCTCGAAACCCGGACACGATTAATCAGAAGACCGTCGTACGATACACAGAGAGTAGCCAACAATACCACCATCCCCAGCGCGGCGTACAATACAGAGTGAGTGAGCAGCCAAAAATACGGCGATCCCCAGCGCGGCGTACGATACCGCGCCGGCGCCCGCTAGGTAACCCATCCATGCCTGGCACGGTCGCGTCGCGTCGCGTCGCGTCATGCCCTACCACTACCACCACCAACACCACGACGGCCTGCTGCGATGGAGGAGGCCGACGAAGTAGAAACAAGCTGGCCTTCTTAGTTTCGCCTTCTTCGCCTTTCTTCATCTGGATGTGGTTGTACGATCCTCACAGGTCCAGCGTCGGAAAAACCTTAGTTCTTGATAATCGGACTCAGCTCCGATACGTTAGGCAATAGTAACTGATTCTTGATAGTGACGCCATTGACTTTCTGGTAGATAGTCAACGCATATTCATAGTTTACCATTCTTCTTAGGTACAACACAGATCAGGTATTCCGCGGACTACTATGATTACTATATAAATCCTATAGTGTTACAGGCTTAAAACAGTATAGCCTTAGAAAGCCGTGGACAATGATAGCATGGCCGTGAGAGCCTCGGCTAAGACGAGGGGTTTCAGGGCATCTGGCTAGTTACGTAATCCAACATCATGTGATAGATCACGAGAGTAAGCTCACGTGACTAATAGCAGACAAGGACAGGCGATAGCCACTATCACCAGATGCCAATCGCTAGCATCCGCGGAGTGATAGTAAGTAATAGCCACTATCGCTAGCTCGTTGTGAATGCAGCTTGCTTAGGGCTTGTGCGGCTCTTAGGCTACGTGGCAAGCGAATGTGCAAACCCGCGTTATTAAGTCGTCACAATTTACTAGGCCTATTTCCTTAGCTTATATAGCAAGTCTATTAATTTAGCTTATTCACTAAGCTTATTCGCTAAGTGTTAGGATTCCGTGTACTTACGTTTACCTTCTACTAAGATACAGTCCTTGAAAGGGATTATTTAGTGTAGGTTGTCACGTGGCCAAAGTGGTTGATATGAACCGGGAGTTTATCTAATGTAGGGGTAGACGTAAAGTCAAACGGATATAAGACAACAGTATGATTGGCAAGCCAATGTACCAAGTCTTACGAAGCATGAAGTTGACTACAAGGAAGCAAAAGGGAATGCTACGGTTGTTCAATAGTGACGCCTTGAATAATGTGACTAGAGCTCTAACTATAACACGAAGTAGTTTACCATGCTGCGAGGTGATGATCAAGGCAGCAATTTGGCGGTCGTACTCTAGTCCAAATGGTGCTAGAGCCTGTTTGCTAAGCAAATGTGCGAATTCCATTGCCCTTGTTTCATCCTGGGTCCATACCAGTCTCGATAAGCAGATCAACAAGTGGTCGATCGCCTTTTATGGCAGCTAGATGCAATAGCAAACCGCCCGATTTATCCACTGCACCCAGGTTTGTGCCCGACTCGGCAAGGAAGTCGAAGATTTCTTGCGATTTGGGCGTCGTGCGGGTTGATCGTGTCAACATTCGCGTAATATGACCGCGATGAAGGAATCTTCCGCTTTGTAAATATGCGCTATGTCTAAGAAAGATCTCGAGTACTTCAAGATTGCCCTTAAGTAGCCATGCGCGTTGACCTCAAATCATGTAAACGGAATCCCTCAAGTGCTCAAGTCAGTGCCAGCTGCCAGGAAGTTGCTGACCAATTTCGGCACATCAGTCTGCCAGTCTTTCGAAGCTATAGCGTTGTATTTTGTAGAGAGTGACGTCAGCAAGGTCCATGTGTTCGGAAGCTAAAGAAGTTAGAATGGCTGAGAATTTTGCACGGTGGATCTAATGGCTGCTTGAACTGACCTCCGCCTCAATATCTGTTTCATCCCTTGCCCTGTGCTTAAAGGTTTGGCCCGGTTGTTCAGTGGTGTAAGTCGAGTTGTAATGATTGGGTTGCCTTTTGGCAAGGTGATCTTCTAGTTCCGCAATGACTATGTCTTCCGTGCTCTTGATTATTTGCTCTTGAAAACTTCTCCGCTGCCATTGGCCCCAACCTTGCGCTGCGAGATGGAGTTTCTTTAAGAGTACAGGCAGCCGTCGAATACGATTCAGTCTCTGCTCCTGGCGAAGCCGTTCGTCGTCCTTTAAAGATTCTATATAGTATGCAATAACGGCGTCATCCAGACTGTCAAAACCAGCTGCAGCAACGGCTTTCAGAACATGCGATAGACGGGCTTCAGCCGATGAGGAAGTGTCGAGCTGAGGGTCTCTCCTTAGGAGCGGCACTGCCGTGCTGACGTCAATATGCGTATCTGGAGCTCCCCTGTCTGGCACCAGTTTCCACCTTCCAGGTGCTGTTTCAGCTACCCCTGCGTCTGGCTCAGCCGGAGGCATAACTCCATCCAACAGAAAAGGCAGCTCCGAAGCCGTATTCCACGATAGGCTCGGAGTAGGTGTTTGCCCCGATGGGTCTGTCATGGCCGGGGTCGGGAAGAAAGTGTCGTGTGACATTCCTGATATGTCAGAAGAAATATCTTTAGAGTGGATAGTCATTCACTCACCCAAGGGGCCGTCATACTTTATGCCGAGATCTTTTGCTGTTGTCTCGAATGCGAGGTCCGGACTCTTGTCTAAGGATTGGCGCGTGGGCGTCATAGTGCGTAGTAGCTCCTCCGATTGTTTGACATTCGCCGAAGGTAGGAGAGGAGAGTGATTCTGTGCCTCACAATGAGCATCAAGTGCAAGATACATCGGTTCTGATCGCGAGTGCACGGGTATGCTAGACTCCGGATGTGAACTCGTGATAGGGTTGTCATGACGGTCCGGGTCAGCGATCTCGTTCAGTGGCGCTTGAAATGTAGGGTCTCCGCGCGAGGAATATACTGTCTGCGGCGACAGCAAGGATTCTGGAACTGCGTACTGTGGCTGCAAAATGAGTTTAATTAGCCTCTCTTGACGAGTGTGACAGATCCAGAACCTACGAGTCCGATGCGTCTTGAGACGGGCTTCAGCGAAGCGGATGCAGCACCTACCCTTTTTCTCTTGCCTGCCAGTTTGCCATTACGATCCGGGTCATCGATTTCGTTTAGCGGCTCTCGTAACTTATGGTCTCCACGTGAGGAAGGTGTAGCCTGCGGTGATAACAAAGATTCTGGAACTGCGTACTTTGGCTGAATATTGAATCTAGTTAGCCTGCTCTGACGAGGGGACAGATTTCGAGACTTACCAGCTCCATCCGTTGAGACAAGCCTTAGCGAACTTTATCCGGCCTTCTTCTCTCTTTGCACCCCGTCACAGTTGTTGAACTGTGGTTCGAGACAATATATATATCTACTCTTTGGCACATTCATTGGTTTAGGCGGGTAGCCTGATAAATATGCGTTCTATTTAATCGGAGGATTTGTTCAAAGTTTATATTTTTCATGAAAAAACGTGCGCAACATACCCCCGGAGTGAGATCTCACGACTTCCTTTCTTGGCAGGATTTTCCGCACCTCGTCCTCCCGTGCTTACGTGCTCGATCATATTCGCGCAGAATGACACAATTAGGGGAGTGTTGGTGGAGTTTCTTTCAGTACGAATTAGTAAGCCAAGCGTAAGAAACAGACGCGTTGGCTTCTTGCTAACGTAAGCTGATTAATTACGACACTATCGCAACACTTTTAAGACAAACTCACCCAAAAGTTTCAAGGGCATTTCTGTCTAGAAACCTTCGTGTTTTGTCACGGCTGGTACTGTTTTTGCCAACCTCTTATCTTGACGCTGTGTGAGGGCGCCACCATGCGTATGGCTAAGCAATTTACGCAAACAAAACAGTGTATCTAAGCCAGCTAGCCAGTGGGCCATATCACCTGCACTATCCGCTAAGGAGTAACGACAAGAGATTCCTTCGGTGGCGATTGTTGAGGGACGGAATAGGACTCATTTGTCCGACAGTAGACCAAATTCCACAGAGAAGGAAGACTCTGTAGGCCGGAATAACCTAATAAAGCTGTTGGAGGAAGCTGAACAGTTGCGCAGGCAATCACTAGGAGTTCATTCCATAGAGGAATGGAGTTTATTGTACCTCTATGGGCGACGACTGGCTTAAATACATGCTTCATTGACTGCCAATATTAGGGCGTCCGAGCCCGCTGCCACATCCATAGAGTGGGCTGACTCTTGGCCATATGTCAGGCATACAGTGATCGGTAACAAAAGCCAATCATAGAGAAAAAGAGCTTTCTAGTTCTAATAGCGGCCAGTTTAGTTGCTACCCACTACAAAAAAGGTGGAAAGACCTAGTTTTAGTTACTATTAACGGAGAAAAGCCATAAGAGATTTCCTGGCCGGGATAGTCCTATTTCTTATAATACCGGTCGGAACTGGTAGGGTCTCCTGTTTCCTCGTCAGCTGCGGATAACTTTGGTGGTTCTATGCCTTCGAGCAATCGCTCAGTATCACGAACCCGGAAGAGGTAAAGGAGATGAAAAACGGGAGTGTTGGCTCGCCTTGAATTGATTACCCCACTGCCGCCATGAAGCTGGGTACGAAGAGACTCGCCTCGGCTTACGAAAACCTTCAGTTAACTCTCTCGAACAGCCATCCAGTATTAGAGAATATCCAAGCATTACAGAAGCAATGCAGAAGCCGCCTAGATAGAGTTAAGAAGACGGATCAGATTATTTTTTTGCTAAAGGAAATTAGCGACTAGCTGCCTTGCAGTAGTGGTAGAGGAGTAGGGCATGATTTGAGTTGAACTCACAACCCAAGACCTAGCGGAATTGTAAATAGTATTGTAGAAATATCGTGTATAAACAAGGCTTGACTATTCTACTCTAATCTGAGTAAGAATCTATGCTTGTTTTAAGTACTTCTTGTCCTCTACCACTCATATCAAGTTTTACGAGAGCATCACCAGCTATCCTCCCCTCACTCACCGCCTCCAAAGTTGCCACTCAAACAGTGACCCAGCGCTGGTGGAGATGAATCAAACATACTCTAAATCTGATTACCACGTCGCCACCAGGTCCTATAGTTACAGAGGAAAGCGAGCACTGGTAGAAGAATAGAAGACGATTTTCCCGGTATTAGACTGGTACAAAAATGGAGAATTTTAAAGCTATTCTTATCTCCACCGAAGGGGCGTTCAAGTGAAATCCGCTTGGTTGATGGCTACCGATTTATCTTGAATAATACGCCAAAGAAAGACGGGAAGAGCCTCCTCTGGAGAAGCTGTACGGGCATAGGCGTAGTTATCTAGTCCTACTCCAAACCCTGTTAGTATACGTACTTCCTCAGCGGGTTAACTAACCTCATATTTCCTAAAGCGGTAATAACACTCAAAGCTCTCCTCATCCGCCCATTTTGAATCGTAGTATACGCGCGCTAGAACGAGAGGGGGCTTCAGATACACTTGACAGCGCATTAATAGCTAGTTTAAGACGCTTATGCAGTAGTAAAAGCGAATTTGGACGTGGCATCAAACTAACACATGTACATTTGTATGTACTCATTACTACCAGAATCATCGATTAGCTCAACACTGTATCTAAAGCGCGTTGTTGTGCTGCAGCGCCTCAAGAAAACACGCTCACTACTACTACTACTACTACTACTACTACGCCTTATTAATCACTGTCCAGAAATTCTGTCTAGAAACTCTACTAAAACTCATGTTTTATTACTTCTTTCTCAGCGCATCAAAAGATCTGCGCACAGCAGTAAATTGAGCCCATGCTCGATCAAGTCTAGCGGGCAAGGCTAAACACTTTATCCTGAAACTTTACTAAAACTCGGTTGAGAAGCAACTAGTAAGCTGATTATTGGTGACGCACGCATCCTACTTGGTTAGTTAACCATTATTTACTCTGCTTACCACTGGGGCTCCGCTCAGCGCATCAAAAGATCTGCGCACAGCAGTAAATTGAGCCTATGCTCGATCAAGTTTAGCGGGCAAGGCTAAACACTTTATCCTGAAACTCTACTAAAACTCGGTTGAGGGGCGGCTAGTAAGCTGATTATTGGTGGCGCACACATCCTGCTTGGTTAGTTAACCATTATGTACAATGCTTACCGATGGCGCTCCGCCACATTACCCTACTATTACCGCATACGAACAATAAATCAGCACTACCACCCGATCCTAGGCAGCCATCAGTTGGATAGGTGCAAAATCTCTATACCGAGGGCGCTGACGTGCTCCTCCAGATGGAGGCCTAAGGCTGACGCAGGCTAGCGGAGGGAGGCCCAGCTTCCTACTCGTGTATCCTACGCACGTGGTATAGTGAGCGGTCATTTGAATGCCTTACTCCACTATTAGAGCGCCTCCTTCCTGAATTGGTTTCCTTTTCCACTGCTTGCGCTGTATTACTGCCTCACAGGCTCTCTCTAGAGTAACTATTCGCTGTTACTGTAGTGCAGCATCGTGAGCCAATTTCGTGGATCCCTTAATAACCTGCCTAGCCCGCTGTAATGGTAAGAAGATGCCACCATCAGAAGGCTGGAGGATATGTGATGCTTATGCTAGCATACAGAGATACTATATATCTCTGCTTACAGAGAGCTAGGAATTCAACTGAGTGGCAGCTCTCATGGCGATCACATATAAACAGTCGCCGTCTGCTTACGCAGCGAACTTGGATATAGGAATTGAAGTGCATTAGCCATGTACTTCCATGGTTATTTGTTGTCCAGCCGTTCTCGCTAACCGAAGTAACCTAGCCCTTAGTATATACTCACCAAACCAGGTGGCCTGATGGTATTTGGCCTTGAGGATAATATATAGGAGTACTACCGGGCCAGTTGCGGTGATACCTTGGATGACTAAGACGTACTCAACCTTGGTGGCCTTTAGCCAATTACGTCACTCGATAACCCCCATCTAAAAGCCTAATCTCATCAAAATTAAATATATCCTTGGTCGTAATACGGTATTTCTTAATTATCGCCTTGACTAGCTTCAATCACCTGCTTATAGCCTCGAAGTCTTCGCATGTCGCTCGTCTTATGATCGTACGGTCGGTTGATACGGGTTTTGATTTATGGCGGACGCGCGACGAAATTGGCTGCCCAAGGGCCTGCACTGCGCTTAGCCAGTAGGATATGAGCCATGTCTCGTATATTCTCTAGAGTGGCCGAAAATCCTTTCGAATCCTTCTCATGAATATACCCGAGGGACTTCTCCTCTTATAGCTAAGTAAGCTTTTTAGAATCGGGCTCACAATTGCTTCGCGCTGGTATCCCTGCTAGTCGGCGGCGTGGCGTGGTTCGAGGTGCGCTAGTAAAGACGCGCTCCGCTTAGGATTTATTATTGGGCTATTGTTGGGGTATGTTGAAAGTACGGGTTTTGCGATTTTGGTGGGCTTTTGGGTGGCCGGATGACAGGTGTGCGCCGATGACTGGTGAAATGCGTTATTTACTAAGATTCACCTTCACAAGAGGTACGTCGGGCAGGTAGTGATGGTACCAGCCAGCTGGCAAGGCACGGTTGTCGGCGCGATCATCGCTGCGAAGGTAGAAATGCGGGCTCAAATCGGAGTCAAGGTTGCGGCCTGCGGCCCGCCATGGAATCGGAAAAATGGCGAGGATGGCACAGGCCGTGAGGGAGGTGATGGGATTGGGACCGGCCTTATTTCCGGCCATCTCGGCCACATGATTGGGCTCGATAGAGTTGCCAAGATCAGCCACAAATCGTGTATGTTTGAGATTCCGATCGAAGTCGCTCGAAGGGCATAACTAGATGAGGCCTCGCAGCAGATATCGCACGATTTGTATGTGGTTTAGGTGGGTCCTGTCTCGCCATTTCCGCTCCTGCCCTGGCCATGGCCTCTATTATCTGTTCAACATTTGCAAATGGCTCAATTTGATCAATTTGAACCTTCTTACGCTTCTGTGGAGGCATAAGTATCTGGGTTTGATGCTGCAAGCTACCAATTTCCCTTGCTAATTGTCTCACATGCTTCTTCATACAGTTGGTGCGCAGATTGAGTGAGTTCGACGGAGTGATTGAGGCTTTCCTGCGACTTAAAGAGATGGCGAGGTCTCCGTGGTGACTCAAAGCCTGTACAGCCAGTATCTGCCAAGCCAGCTCGTATTACTCTCTGCGAAAGCACTGCCTCTTTGGTCACCTGAGAGCTCGGCGATTAGCCGTCAATAGGCTGATTTGATTACTTGAGAAACTGTCAGACCTAGCGGCTGCAGAAGGCGAGTTGTATGTGGAGACAGAGACGGTAGCTCGATTTTGTGCTGCCGGCAGATGCACAAAGAATCGACGTTGACATGACCATTGTGGCCATCGAGTAGAAGCAGTGTGTATGCCCCGTCTGACGGAGTCGTCTCTAGAGCCACTCAAGGACGATTGGTCGCGCTGTCCCTCCGTTTCCCGACATTTTATATAGCCAATCCGGCGGCGTGTCGAGAACCCGTGCCATTTGGAGAGCCTAGCCGTTGAAGCTTACGGCGCAGCGAAGTCGCCATCCATCTACAAATATTGTCTTGAATCGATGTTACCCACTCGTGTGTTTCTGGAGATGTGATCAGGGCCTTTCCTTCGAGTTCGACGCGAGACCCCTATAGTTTGCACATACGCCTTAATGTGCAGCTCGTCTCATCCACATTAGTAGTGTTTGGCATCGTAGGAGTTTGGCGTATTCCAGTGGCCTCAAATAGCTCGAAAAAAGCCTCCATCACTTTGGAGAGGCTGCCTCAGCTCGTGCAACCTCAATCTAACGTCCTACTGCCGAAGAAGGCGGCAGTTCCGGTGCAGAAAGACAGAGGTGCATCACTCCCAAGTGGCCGGTAGTCGCCGTCGAAACGTGAGATTCCGCATGCCCATCTCTCGCGCACGCGCACGCGCATGACAGCAACAACGCTTGAACAGCTTGGATGCAGTGGGAATATCGGAAATATGTATTGCCGATGTATTGGTAATAACCGATATTGTATCGGTCTGTATTGGCATTTACCCCGGCCAGAGGGGTCACGTGTGAAATAAGCCGTCTCGGCTCACTCGGCGAAATTGAAATTACAGTCCCCCCTCATCGGCTTTTCCATCTCCACTAGCGCGTATAAACGTCCCGCACCGACGCCACACCCACCGACCACTCCGCCCCGGTCACCACAAGGAGGCATTGTGTCGCCATGAAAGTGCAATGCCCCGGCCAACAGACACGTACACACACAGCCAGGTATTATGCGCAAGCTCGCTGTATTTTAATGTATAGTCGTTAAGGAATTCTATAGTTTGAGCAAATCGAGAGTGTCAATTTAGGAGGGACCGTCCAGTGTGTTCACTGCAAGCGTTGGCAAGGAAGCGCCAGAGTCCTTAATCGCAAGAAGGTCAGACTCCTCGACGCCCAAGTTGTGCTGCAGATCAACCAAACTAACTGCTGTTTCAGGCGCATCTCCAGATCTGTCCCGAATACGCTGCGTGGAGAGCGGCTGGGAACGGTCAAGAATTGGCCCCGCCGAATTCGTACAACGCTTCTGGCAGAAGAGCTGTCGGCGACTCTTGCGATTTGGACGATTCCTCTCCTCCTTCAAGACAGAGCTTTACACCGACAATGCAGCGACCGCGATGGTCAGTGAATATGAGCAAGTACTTTGACGAGTTCTTCGACGATAGTCTTGGTCACAAGGTAGGCCATTCCAGCAACGTAGAGGGTCGAAGCGTTCTCTGATGACCCCAGCAGTGCGCACGAGTCCGATGCCGAAGCTGTGGCTTCGTCCGAGCGAAAAACGCAACCCGGCAGGCAGAGCATCTGATCCAATGCAAGGAGTTTCTGTCAACTACTGAAGCGGCAGAGCTGTTGGCGAGTGGAAGCCTGGCTCTTAATGAACAGCAAAATCAGAATCCAGCCGTCTGGAGCGATGCGAGGCCAAACCCCGACCTTCTGATTAATCGTCATGGTCCGAATCGTCCTCGTGGTGGAACGGCACCGAGCGGTCCTGGTCCGAGACCTTTCCCAACTCAAACTCCACAGCCTGCAGAAGCGCCTTCGTTAGCTCAACATCTACTAGTCCAAGCTGAAGATTTACTGACGAGCGCTACTCGCCATACTTTCTTGTCGCATGCGGGTTGTGGATCGCTTACTGAGAATGCTCTCAATCAATGGCTGGCGCAGATCGGGTACGTCTCACGATCACTCGTCTCGTTCACTGGAGCACTTATAGGTAAGATCCGCATACCGGAAACCACCAACCTAGAACGCGATTCAACGTTCCGGTGTCTGGACTTGCTGTGCTCTGCGGTGAATAACATGAAAAAGGAGTTGGAATTTCTCGAAGCTACCAAGCGCAAGTATGGACTGGAGGTGAACTTCGACGAACCGAAACCACCCACCAAAGGCTTCATCGATCTATTCAACAGCGCATCATCTCCATCTGCAACATTACTTGAGGGCATGGTAGTGCTGTGGGCTATCGAGATTGTAAGTTGCGCTACCATGCTGTCGATTGCTATAAGTTGACCACCTTCTAGCTCTTTTACAACTCCTTCTCCTACGCAGGCTCATTCGTCACCCGAACAACACCAACACCACAGCAAAACCCCTACTGCCCTCTTTACTCTTTACCATCAGGCGCACCCACGATTTCATACGGCGGCCAGGCAAAACCGAGGAACGGCCACGCCACCGCCCTCCGCGAAGCATTCGTCGAAAACTGGAAATCAGAAAACTTTGGCCGCTTCGTAGACGCATGCAGATCAATTGTCGACGAGCTCGTTATGGCCCAGACAACAGGCAATGGTCGAGCTGAGATGTTAGCCTGCGAACGTGTCTTCAAGCAAGCCATCTGGCTGTGGGGTCAAATGTTTCCTGAAGTCACAGGCATGGGTGAGCAGAATGAATTGGATGATGGACGGAACACCCAGGATAATAGAGACAACGGCGTGATGAATGGAAATGGCTCGGCTGATAAACCTGTTGAGGTTGACGATGACGATGATGCGCATGCTTCTGCTGATTTATCGTAAGTCTTGCCGATAATATTGTCAAGTTTGCATGTGCACTAATGCTGACTCTATTTGTGGATTGAGTGGGACTGGACTAGGGCCTGTCGATGCAGCGAATCGAGCAAGCTGGTGTGCAGGCATGCACTTGCCCGAGTCAACGACAATGCGTTGCGTCTAAGTCTTTGCCCTTTTTGGCCTTCGTATTATAATGAGTACGTTCTAGACACCCAGCCTTGTATTCTGTATTTTGTGGTGCCTAATGATATCCCAGAATGGAAATGTGGACCCGAACATCATGCCTGGGCATTTCAAGTACTGACTGCTTGTACATAGGCCCACAGCGAAGCTAACTACAAGCGAGTAACGCAGCCTTGGGATATTGCGCTGCTGGGTCGAGCTGAATAGTTCTATAGCAGCTCTGTTGTCTCTACGCCGAAATGAGTGTTTTCGACGCTTTCTTGACGGAATTGGAAGAGGTCATGGTGATATGCAACTGGATCATTGAGAGCGACAATTCCAGTCGGAGGCTCTTCTCCGTGAGCATTGACGAAGGGCTGGTTTAGCGTTTGATGTGCACCACGATTCGTTGTCGAGACGGTCAATTTCGACATTATGCGATCGCCCAACGCCCAATGCTGCCACATGACTAGGAAGTCTACCACACTACAACCACCACCGGTACTGACAATGTTTGCGCCAAATTTGAGGACGCGCAGTGCGATGAGGCAGCAACGAAATGCCTTGATATTGCCAAATGGAGACGTGTTCATAGTGCCAGATTCGACAGCTGGCGTCATGAAGATGACAAGCAGAAGGTCGGAGTACATTCGCGACTTCGACCCAATGATATGGACAGAGAGTGGGATTATTTTTATCAAGTCATTGAAAAGTGAGTTCTCTCTACGGCGCAAGCTCAAACCTGGTAATGATCTGATATTGTCGGTGCGCCGATGGCTGATGACATTGAAGAGCTCCGCATCAAACCAGGCAAACATCACTCCATCGAGCATTTGAACAAGTCGCGTCAAGACTCATTGGATGCCTAGCCCTGAAGGATTGTCGTTCAGGAGATCGTCTCGATGGCCTTCCTCGCGGGTCTCTTCGCAAACAGATTGTAAGTAGCCGTGAGCTTCCATGACCTTGTCCTGTCCTTACGCCCCAGCCTCTAACACAATCTGCCGTGTTGGTATTTTTCGTCTCGTACCCACACATGCTCGAACCCGATATTGGTGGCCTTTGACGCAGCCTACCTCTCAAGCGCAAATTCACTGGAATCCCCAACTTTCCATTAGCAGCAGGCAATGTTCGACGACTTGGCCTTGAAACACCAATTGCACATATGCCATTGGTCACTAAAGGCAAGGCCAGGGTGGGAAACGGTCAGTGGCGGGACGTCAAAGGTCACCATGGCACCGTTAGGGACGAGAAAGTCGGTCTCACTGTTCTACAATTCGCCCACTCGTGGTGTTAGTGTCTACGATTGTAAGGAGACTGGCGTTATGATTGCGGGTCTTATTCTATAGGCCGTGTTCCTCGCCTTTTCTTGGAATCTATGACCTACTTCGCGTTGAGATACCTAATTGATGTCTTTAATATGGTCAACTTTAAAAAGGGCTTGACACAATTTTTGGTTAATCTGGTCGTGGTGATACTCGCTCTTCTTGTTTGGTTTGTTTTCTATGTCGCAGAGCTTCGGGAAGGTTGCATGGTGACCTCTGTTAAGTATTGGGATCATTGGCACTACCGGTGACGCCTCCAGCGGCTTGGAGAACCAGCGAGGTCGAGTTGGACGTCATGAAGATGATGGCGATCGTCCTCAGCTTGAAGTAGGGAAGATTTTTGCCATAGAGAATGACGAGTCGAGAAGTATTTTGGTACTTCTTCGTCATAGCGAGAATAGACCCAATTTATACCAATACTTATAACGCCTCATTCTTGTGCTTGTTATGTTGTTCTCCTTGCTTGGAGATTGCGCCCAGTAGCTGTACAGTTCCAAATTGTGCAGATTTAATGACAGCATCAGAATGCCTATCCCATTTCTTGAGAATGCAGACTTATCCAATCTAAAGCAAGTGCCATACGTAGCATCCAAGCGTGGTCAAGAAGCCTTAAACGAAGTCCTAGATCCGCTTATAGCCCGAGGAGTTGTGATTAAAGTTCCCCTCGGTCCACCAAGCGCCATAGCCTGCTGTTGTCATCGACGTACGACACAAACAAATCCCCTTTTCCTAACGCGTACCCATTACCACGTTAAGGTGCCATACTCTCGGCAACAGACAGTGCTGCGGTCTTCTCCTCCTTTAATTTCGCCCCGAAAATCGTCCCGACAAGCCTCTCTTCTTGTCACAAGATGTTATGAACGTGTACTGTTCAACATTCACCACTGGACGCACTAAGTTGGATCGATTACGCAGAAAGTCTTTCTAGACAGCTTTCGACTGGCTTGTCCCGATGAAGAGCATGCCACTTTGATCTTGAGTAGAGGGGGAGCAGCGAATCCGGCACTCGCTGAACAAATTCAAGCAAGTCTGCACAATCACTCTCATGATAGTAGATCCGCATAATGATCGAGCCGGTTTGGTCTCGCTGGCGTAGAGGATGAGGTAACGCTGAAACGAAGACTGCTCCGTCGAAGCAACAGGCCGATCGTAGCAAATGCGACTCCTAAAAGCATCGGCCTCACGATAATTGGAGTGATGAGGGATCTTCGGATCATGGAGAAAGGGAAGAAGCCTCTCGAAGGTCCGAAATGATCGTTTGCTATGTGTTGGGATATTTGGGTCAAAAGGTCACAACTGGTGCCAGCAGCGGATCAGTATATCTCATCGATATCAGCGACAGCAGAGAAATGGAAAGTGCACGAAGCTTGCATTCTAAATTTATGTGCTGTAGCGGTATTTCTAGCTGTACATGCCTTATTCGTATGAGCACGGTTTCCACATTATTAGTGCAAAGACGAAGGACATGTCAGGGCAGAATGCTCCAGGTTGAAAGTTGCGGGCGAAGTACAAACGGTACAACAAAATAAGTGTCTACAAAGGCGGCAATCATGGAGGCTGAAAAGCTCCCAACGACTCCGATTCGGCCTGCCGACACGGGGAGGGTGCATACTTGTACAAGATCTCGACGAACGTGGTCACATACGCCTGAATCCGGTTAGAATTCATCCTTCATGCATTATTATGCTTTTAATGGCGAGCGGTTCAATTAAACATGAGCTATTGTATCATGATTCAAAGCAAAGCGATCAACATCTGGCTCCGATGCTAGTCCTGCAATTGTTTGATAACTCGCACCCCAAGCACGAACCATTGCCAGAATGTTTCCTTCAAAAGACGATAGTGAGGCTTCTAATCGTCTAGGACACGTCGGATGGTCCTGATGTTCATGGTCATCCCACGCCGCTGATCAAATATCTGCAGTAGGTCGGGTCGTAGAACTCTTAGGCCGGCGCTTACTGTTTAAGATGAGCTTGATAGCCAGGATTGCAGTAACCATAAAGAGCAGCCATTCGACCGCCCCGAATACTGTTGCCGCCTTGAGTGCCTCACAGGACTTATATCCTTCTGGACATGCTTTGTTCCCAATATTTACTGCCACGGCGATCCAACCAGCAAACCATGACAGGACAGCCACCACCTCGACAGCAACGGGAATATAGCTAATTAGTGCGTGATCTGCAAAGGCGTTTCCAGCAATGAGTTGGAAGATGACGACCAGAATGGTCCACGCAGCACAAAACAACAAGAAGCCCCATGCATCAGGGACGCCGTAGTGGACGTAGACCGTGTCGCCGGTGAAGGTTGTGCGCCAGGTACTGTAGCCACGATACGCATGGATAGCTAGACGATGGGGTCAGACTCAACAGTGCGTTGACAGCGTAGGTTGTATTAGCTCTCCGTACCGTAGCCGTCCGTTCCCAAAACAATGATGGCGAAGATGACCTGCATCGTTCGCAGTGCAGCATTGAGCATTTTGTTTTCCGCCATGGCCACAGCCATAATGTGCAGCGATCTGTGTTGGAGTTTGACAGAAGGTGGCGAGCACGTCGAGTGGCTATTGAAGAAGTGAGGAATGCGGCGTAGGGTAAGAAAGAGAAATGTCAGCTCAGGAAGGTCAGAGATGGCTGACTAAGGGTCTGTTGGGTAAAACACCAATATCGGCACGAAACTCTAGTAGTAGCGTTTTTGCCAGAAGTTTTTGCCGGAACGTAAAAACTAGAGCACCGTTTGTTTATTTCTCCGGCGTAGAGCCCAATTTATAGAATTCTCGTGCCTCCGATGGAACATTGTTAAGTGCGTCACGTAATTTGAGCCCCTGCAAGTATTGCATTCTTGTAACGACTACCAGATCCGGTAAAAGTTGCGAGCGACCTTGGCCACACAACCTGAGGCTGTGTAGACTCTCCGAAATCAACACAGATCAACCGCAACATTATTGGATACACATGAGTAGGCTAATTAGCAAGCCATTGAGACCTATACTACAGACCTATATCGCAGTTAACGCGTTGCCGTGCGTGCCTTTGGCAGCCCACGGTCAACTCTTCTTAATCGCCTTAAGGGATCGCAAAGCACTCTTACAGCCATCAAAGATTGCAGCGACTTCCTTCTGAGCAGGAGAAGCAGTTAGCCGACTGGATATCGTAGAAGATGCCCTCGAAAGGCCTCCTAGCTATGAAACGTACTGGACAAGCGAGTGGGTCAGGAACACGCCAAAACACGACCCACTAACTTTGAAGCGCGATGCCTCAACAACCAAATGTGCAGGATACTTTAAATGGATCTAGAATATATCTAGCTATTCAAGCCATTTAAAATAACGTGTCAATGCCATTTCGGAAAGCTGAGAAGACATATAACGTCCCTCATTCCACCCTGCAGCAACGACTTCATGAGATAGCTGCACGACGCGACTGTGAGGCTAATTCGAAGAAGCCTACCAAGCAAGAAGGGGATATTATAGTAGAACATATCCTTGATCTAGAGTCTCGGTGATTTGCTCCTACCTTGAATGCCGTACGAGATATGGCTAATAAGCTGCTGTTAGAACGTGGTGCTGCGGATGTAGGCATTAAATGGCCGCCTAACTTCGTCGCACGTATACCATCAATAAAAACCCGTATCGACCGACCGCAAGATTATCGACGAGCAAACACGAGGACCTAGAGATCATCAGCAGGAAGTTTGAGCTAGTGCATACGATGAAGGAGACATGGAACTGCTACAGAGGACATCAACGATTTTGATGAGATAGGCTTTTAGATGCGCACGCACGGGAACGCGTTGACTGCGAAATAGGCCTGTAGCATATGCCTCAATAGCCTGCTGATTTGCATACTCTTTTGTATCTTATAAGGCTGCGGTTGATCTGTGGTGGTTTTGGAGAGTCTACAGTGCCTCAAGTTGTTTGGCCAAAATGGCTCGCAACCTTTACCGGATTTGGTAGTGTTACGGGCACAGAGCGACGTAATCGGCCAAGAAATATGCAACCTGGTGATCGTGAGTGGATAAACGATAAGGCGTCTACACGACTGGCCAGGCAGGCACCACGATATATTATTCTGAAGTAAAAACCATTAATTAACGTGGTATACTGAGGATATACTAAAATATTGAATTATTGCTGTTAGCAACAACGGCTGGATAATAGATTACTATGGAAGTGCATGGCTAGAGCATTTCGACTCGAACACTAAGCCCGTAGTAGATGCTTATGGCAGCTTCTTAATTTTGATGGCCATAAGGGTGACCACTTAATGGAATTCTAAGCTCTCTGTATGCTAGCACACGCCTCACATATTCTACAACTACTTGATGTTGGCTGCTTCTCGCCATTAAAGCCCGCCTATGGTAATGAAATTAGCTTGCTAATTTGTTATCAAATCAACCATATTGATAAGCTATCCTTTCAGCTATCTTTTAAAGCTGTTTTTGAAAAGCAACAATAACAGATAGTATGCGTAGAAGCATTCTGAGGAACAGGACAAGTTCCATTTCAACTAGATACAGTTATATCAATGCTTGATGTCAAGCTTGATATCCGCGAGAATACGCAACTAGAGCAGGTTATCAAAATTTAGACAGCCAAGATACATAGCAATCCTAAGGAATTTGAGGCTTCATCAAAACTACTAATAATCGCATTCAATATCACCAGAGTTCGTCGCCTTCTGCTCTCTATGAGGTAGTAAGGCAGCTGACCAAAGGGGATGTCAAAATGGCTCACATGGCTGCTCTATAGCACGGTCGAACAGCAGCTCTAGTGAGGGCCTGTGAGCTATTTACACGGCGCAAGTAGCGTAAAAGGAAACATATTCAGGAAGAAGGAGCTCTGGCAGTTGAACAGGTTATTCAAAAGGCTACTGGTATGGAAAAAGGTAATGAAAGGCGTCGGGAGGACCCTTGGGAGGACCCACCAGCTGATGTTAACGCACCAAGCGTACGACGCTGCAGTCGTTGTAAAAAACCCTGGGGATAACTCTCGTACTTACGAAATTGAGACAGAAGATACCTAATAACTATGTGACAGTATATTCCATATAGTATCTCATAGCTTTGTTGGGTAATGTGTAATTTAAGGCCCGTTACCGCATATATCATAATTGACCGCTCTTCAAGACGAGCTGCAGTTACCCCTCATCAATCCTTTGAAAGTTATGCCCAGATAAATTATGACAAATAAGTCATCGCCGGTCCCGTACGTAACCCACTCTGGACACTGGTAGGACTGGGCTTCAACCTTGATAGTTGATACCTGTGCGATGTCGTGCTGAAGCCCGTTCACATCCCGACTGCTTCCGAAATGTCGGAATAATATAGCCGTCCAGTGCACGGGTCGTTTATCATTGAACTTGATCATGTTGATTAGACTGTAGTACTCATTACTCTCGTGTAGGGTGGCAACGTTTGATGTGAGAATGTATTAATGACAAAGCAAGTATGTACTCTAACTACCAACCAATCTGTACTCGAGTAATTACGCGAGGCCTGCTAGGAAACTTCAGGATTCTCATTTATCTCGTGCAAGATCTTGACGACTTGCCTAGCCGGCAAGGTATGTAGAGGCAAAAGGGCCGTGACTTAGAACTGCGAGCTGATGCGAGCATCTTAGACCCAGCCGCTCTCTCCATCAGATCAGCACTGGTCACGGTGCTTTTAATATGAGAAAAAATGGGGACGCTAATAGGCGTTGTCCGCGACGGCAGATTCATCGGACCTCGTAGGAATGGAGCACTTAGCGGTGAATACTTGGAGAGATAGGTACATAATAGATTACGTGCAAAAGTCCAAGAGATGAGGCAAGAGGGACGAGGAAGGGTTTGTCTTAAGTCTCGTGGTAGCTCTATTTGAGCATACGGTATCGCCTAAGGTTGTCCCTAAGCGTAGAATTAAATACGATGATGTCACGAAAGAAAAAAGATTCTGGTGTTCAAGATCGTAGGGATGGAAAAGTAATTACTGCGCTCTCGAGATACGTAGATGAGGTACTAGAGGTATGAAGACGCGAGATTGATGAATTGAGGTTAGGAATGGAGCCGTCGGTGAAGAGCGTCATTGAGATGCAACGCTGCAACCACAAGCACACATGGCCTCGAGCTTCTCTAGGCTTTGAAGTTTCCGTATGATAAAATAATTGCTGTTCAAAGTGATATACGCATACTAGGTTGTCCAACTTTCCATACTCGCCTTTCACGATTCTCCATGTCTCATTTTCCTATAATGCTATTCTGCAAATATCCGCCCCGATTGCGCTCTGCAATTGTTCCACACGACCCAATACCTGCTGGAGATATACAAAATGTCCTTTCCTCTGTCGAAATTCGACAAGTGCTGCCATCCAACTCAACGCTGCCCACGTGACGATGTAGTGGATAGCCGTAGACTCGTCCGTCACTCCGTGGATGCTACGTCTGTCGTTAATTCTAGCATAGAGGAAACGGCTTTTTCCACATCATAATATACTATCAGATTTGTTAGCTTTTTATACGTTTCACTAGCTTTCCCACCTGATTGCACCCACCATTAGGTTTGAGAAACCAGCTGATGACAAAAGCCGCTCCAAATGTAATAGCTAAGCACACAAAGACGGTCTGCGTGAATCTGCCCATAGTCGCCGCAAAAACGGCATTGAAAATGACGGGCGCAACTATCTGTGTCAAGGCATGGAGAAGTCCGCTGGTGCCCAGAAGCTGTCCCGTCTGGTCCGATGGCACATGTTTGGTGAGTGGCTACTGTAAGACGCTGAGGTCGAACAAGTCACTGCCTTTGCTGGATGGAGCGCGGCCATTCCCCCGGTCGCGTACAAGGTAGGTGATGGCAGGCAGAATCACAAGCAGGAAGGCCACCCGCGGGTAAGGGCGTGGGATAAAGGATCTGGGTGGCTCTAGCAGATTTAATTGGCGGAGTCTCTGCATCCATGAAGCTCTTTCGCGACGGGCCATCTTGGCTAATGCTACCTTCTCGCGTGCCTTTCCTCGATGACGTGCAGCGGTGTAAATTGCCGAAAGCCATGATACGACGGTGGGCAGGGACGCAGTCGGTAGCATAAGTGTTCACTATGGCCATGACCAAAATAATAGAGCCCGTAATACCCTCCAGTATAAGTGAGAGAAGTATCCAGTTGACGTTTATGGTGTACGGGTGGGAAACGGCCAAGATGATGATGATGACTTCACCGCATAGAGGTCCCAGGCTGAATATGATAAAAGTGGGCTTGCGACCGTATAGATCCGTTAATTAGCCCAAACGAGAGTTGACTACGGCGGAGAGAATAATACCACCGAGCAAGGTAGCCAACGGCAAGAAGATGGGGGTTCTTTTGGAGACCTCAGCGGTCCGGCATAGATCATCGGAGCCATCGTTAAAGGCGATCGGAGTATTTACGACAAAGTCAGGTTTAGCAACGATGCTGCCAAAGATCAGGGCCATTATGAGGAAGAGATTCAGGACCCATTCGATTGAAGGTCGGCAGTGCCAGGGTAGATGAGCGAAGTCTTGTGTGTAACAGTCACGATCATTTTCATCGCCATCTACAGAGGGAGGATGGTCGAGGAGAGGCACCTGCTGGTGCTTATAGTTTAGATTATATTATGAATTTTATCTAGCTCTCTCTTGCCGCACAGTTGCATGATGAAGCTCGTCAGCTTCGCAAGCCGTCTCGCAAGCCTTCTCTATCACGGCGATGGTGAATGATGTGACGTTCGTTAGGCGGATGTCGGGGCAAAGGTGAATGATGAGGTGGGGATTGGAACGGGATGAGTTGGCGTTGGTCAAGGCATGATTGCTGAGGGCGAGAAAGAAGTGTCGCAAACAAACGGGATCAATAGAGCATTTGCATGATGCTTCTTCAGTGCTTAGCGGCACTAATACAAAGCTGTGCAAGTGTACCCGGCAGGAGTGCGGTCGCCAATCGTCGGTTGACGTATGGGCGGAAGACGCAAGCGGGACTGCGAATAGACGCCTAGATAGTGGCAGATGCAGACGGTATTCCCTGATCAGCGGCAAATGCAGTACTCCGTACCGTACTCCGGGATATACTTCGTATTTCTCCAACAGATAGTCGTTTCCGTCTCTCTTTTGGCCCACAGTCACGGGATATCCATCTCTATGTGGTACAGGTGATAGGAAGTCCTACCGCTTACGTTGTGCACTTGGATCCACATTTCGGAGCTTCGCATGGACGTGCGAGCCAGCGGCCACCATCACCATGAACTCTTACGTTGTTTTGTTTTGAAAACTACGAGATTCAAAAGCTGGCTGTTAATGGACTCTGTTTGCGTCGCATGGCGTACGGCAGCTCCAGCCGCACCTTCTCTGTGTGTGTCTTCGTGAGTAGCCTTTTTTTCCAGTAAGGTAAATTGACAAGTATAGCCCACTTCGACAGTCGCAATCTACTCAGCTCGACGAATCGGATGACATTTGGGCTCACTTGCAAGATTCAGTAATTGACATGGAAGGTGTTACATGAAATTACAATGTGGGGAACATCAGGCCCTTGGATTATTTACACATCATAATTCTTATTGGTAGAGAAAGTGGGCCAAGGATGAGCGCCTTGACGCGGCTAAATAACGGAAACGGTGGCGGGGGAAAGCACTTTACCCGCCGATTATGTTATTCACACTCTATCACCACTAGCAGCTATGCGCTGCGTTTCGTCACTTTGCAGTACCCACTGGTTTTTAACACGAGGTCTTTTCCGTCATAAACGAGGTATATCCTAGTATTTAGGTGGTTCACGACTTTTTTTCATGTTTATTACATGCTCGGCAACTTCTCCTCCGTAACGAGCATGACCTCGCAGGTTCATGCTGACTGACCTGAAGAAAAGTCAAACCCTAATGATCCTTGCCCGGCCGGTGTCGGAATACTCTGGTGCAGCGCTGCCCACACCCATCATCAATCCTAGTCCAAAGAGGATCACGTTCGCGTGGGCTCTATGCGTCGCGTCGCGAGAGCGCGGCTCCGTGACTGTACACCGTCGGTACATTGCTAACAATGTCATCTCAGACAAATGAAGCCCAACCTAAACAGTGATGTTGTTGTTCCTGCTTATTCGTTGCCGTCTCAGATTTGGGACCTCGTAGTCAGTGTTGTGCACATACTCTTGAAGCTGCATATCCTAAGTGTTCCTCGTCCCATCCTCGGCAGGTGAAGCGGTCCGGTGCGGACAGTACGGGGTCACTTTGGTAGTTCGTCGGAGACGAAAATGACAGAGTGATGTTTGCTGTGGCATCTTGCTAGCACCCGTTTTGCTCCTGCCGTGACTGGTCGGTTGATGCGCGGGACTCCTCTCGCGCTTGCAAAGTGCGCCTTGCTACCTCGCAATTCTCCTGTGAGTCGCTGAGGCTCCGTCTTTTGTGTTTCGTCTTCTGCGCTCCCTCGGTTCTGTTTCGTCTTTTGTGCTCCATCGCTTGTGTTCCGTATTTCGTGCCTAGGCGTTTATGCTCACGATGAGTTCCCCAGCTCTTTCATGACTGCGCGTTGTGAAGATGGTTGGTGGAAGAAGAGCGGTTCGTCTAAATTGAGTTTGCGTATATTGAGTTTATTCGTTCGTAGGAAACCATGATTGCTCATATCCCTGAAGCCTCCCCGTACCGATCTGCGTGTTCCTGCAAACTTAACCTCAACGCCTTCTGCAAGTCCTCATCGTCCTCATCCTCTATCGCCGTTGCACGGCCTTTGCCTCTGTTCTGATGGTACACTTCCAAGAGACTTTGCTTTTTGATGTAATCCATCACAATCTCTTCTTCCGTCTTCTCTTGTGTTGTTTTCTCCCTCTGCTGCCCCTTTTGTTCCGCCTCGAACTCACTCCGCGTGGTGCCCGCTAGATGCCCTGGATCATACGAAGGAGGTCGCTCGCGGCTATCCGACCCACTAGCTACAGCTGCTGCTCTCTCCGATAATTTTTCGAATTCTTTTCTTGTCTGTTCGAATTCCTCATCGTCCGTGTCGTCAAGGTCCAGATCTGAGTCCCATTCGCCGACGCTTGCGCGTCGCTGAGCTTCGGCTTCGCTGGTCGCCTTCGCCTGGCGCAAATTTGCTTGACTAGCCTGGTGGTCTTGCCCGTGGCGCTGGAGCTCAGACAAGCTTTCCCGAATCGCCCGCTCCACGTCAGCATCCTCTTCTGCGTCTTCGCGTGATATGATTTCAGCCGCTCCTGACGATGCTCCGGGTGCCGTGTGGGCAGCGCGTAGAGGGAATTGTGAACTACTAATGGCGAGCGTGGTACTATCGAGATCTTGGATCCGAGTATCTGCACTGTTGGCGAACTGGGTGGATCTCGCAGTATGTCCGCCATTTTGTCGGTCTTCTCTGTTCTCCAAATTCATCCTTTGCTGGGCTCCCTGGGCTTCTCGCACTATCTCGTCAGGCTTGCCCATTTTCTTTAAGTCTTTCCGGATCAGCTTCCACCGAACGATGACATCTTGTTTTTCCGCATCGGAGCTCTGCAGCCACTCCTCGTACCCTTGAGTCGCTCTGGATGCAACGATGTAACTCTGCAAATTGCTGCCGAACAGCTTCTGCACCTCTTTGCTGACCCCCTGCATCGTATGACTGAGAATACCAAGGCAGGCTGCGCCCGGCTTGGCTAGGAATCCTCCGATCCCTTTGCCAACTCCTTTGACAAAGCCGCTAGCACCCTTTTCCTGGGCGCCTTTCCAGGGCTGAGTGACCAGGCCAGTTATGCCATCGTAGAAGCCAAAGCCAAACTCTCTTCCTACTGCCTTGACGCCTGACCTTAAATCGCTGACCCTTTCCTGAGGGCGCACGGTATCGTCTCCCCAAAGCTTAGGGATATTGTGCATCCCTCTCGTGAGATTCACTGAAATATCGACAGGTCCCTGAGCAACCGCTTTTACAAAACGCCCGGCGCCTTTGCTTACATGCACGCCAGTCGGGCGCAGCATGTCAGGGTCTCTGCTGGGGCCGGATTCATTCCGACTGCTGCACCGACTTAAGCTAGCGTCGTCTTGGTTGGGATTCAACTGGCCTTGCAATGGACCGGGTATAGAGCGTGAACCGACATTCGAAGTGGGAGTTGAGCGACCGGAGGTGTTGTGGGGGCTCTGAACACGAGCAAGAGAGTCATCCACGATCAAGCTCGTTTCACTTTGTCCAAGCGGAGTCGACGGAGTTGAGCTTTGCCCCACATGTGAGGCCTCGCTTTTGCTCGCGATTGTCGACGCTGATGCTTGGGACTGCTGTCGGCCGCGCCCAGCCGCAATCTGCAAAGCTCTCCATGTCTCCGAAGGAAAATCAGCCAGCCCCATCATCATGCCGCCCACTGCCCCTAGAAATGCCGTAAACCCGCCGGATATTGGATCCAAGGGACCTTCGTCGATGTAATGTTCTTGGGGCCTAAAGAGTTTCAAGTCCTGGAAATTCAAAAGATTTGCATTCGCCAAAGTACAGGCAGCAAAAGCGCTCAACCTGACCTTGGTGCGCTTGACACGCCAAGCAGCAGGTCGAGATGGTGCAAGGGTGCAACGGAGTCGGTCAGGCTCGAGGAATTGATGAATCAACTGAGCACCCATGTGGCTGCCCTGCTCCGCCGCGATCTTGCTTGCGAGTTCTTTGGCGCGTTCCAGGCTCTCGGGTTTTAGACAGAAGTTGATGGCATCGGCTAATTTGTCCGCCGTGAGTCGTTTGTGAGGGATCGGATCGGGGCCTGCACCTGCTCGCGCGACCATTGCGCCCCAGAAAGGCTGGTCTCCAAAGAAGGGAACGACTAAAGTCGGCCGGCCTGCGGTGATGCCTGCGGCCGTGGTTCCTGCGCCACCATGGTGCACGACGCACGAGACGTGCTTAAAAAGCCAGTCATGCGGCACATTGCCTAGCATGAAGACATCATCGGGGATATGAAGTTCGTCTGCACCCATGCCACCCCAGCCTTTAGAAAGGAGGATACGCTGGCCAGTCTTCCTCGCAACCTCGAAAATGAGTTCCGTCATCGCATTGGGATCGTCCAGAACGATGCTCCCGAATCCTATGTAGACAGGAGGTGGACCGTTGTCGAGAAATGCCTGTAAGTCAGGGGCAGGGGTGTAGTTCGAGGCCAAATTGAGAAAGTAAAACCCGGAGATAGATATGTGAGAGCTCCAGTCTTTCGGTTTGGGTATTAGGGCCGGAGACCAGCAGTAGGTGTGAGGGATTTTCAGGCGCTGGAGCATCCCGGGGCCCCAGATCCTACTGACGGGGTCCAAACCGAGACACTTTGCGCGAAATCGGTTGATGATATCACCTAGGACCTGCCACGAGAGAAGCTCGATCATGGCGTAACTGATGTAATTAGTAAGCTGAGGGTCGGCATTCGAGGATTGAATGTTAGCCAGGGGATGGGGAAAAGCCTGGGTAGGAGAGTATGGCATAGTGAACATGATATGGAGCGGGATGCCTAGCTTCTCTGCGCAATGAATATGGGCAAAACTTGGGGGGTTGGCGATGATGCAGTCGGCAACGAAGTGTTTTGCTGTAGACTTAGAACTAGTGTCATCCCCAGAAGGCTCGGAAACATCATCATTAGTTCCGTCATCGGCTTGGTAACATGACCGCCAGCAGCCTTGAATGTACTCGGCAACATCTTTTCTTCGCTGGCCGACGTCTCCACTTGCGAGGCTGCGAAAGCCTGGCCTCAGGCTGGGATTTTTGACCATAAAGGCCATTAGCCGGGTTGGGTCGCCGCCAATGCTAAAGAATTCTAGGCCGTGCTCCTGAACAAAGTCCCTGAAGGTGGGATGAGTCGCTAGACGTACGCGATGACCGTAGGTGTCTTTTAAGACCTTTCCCAAGGCAACGAAGGGCTGGACGTCTCCGCGAGAGCCCACGACCTGAATGACGATGTTCAAGGGCGGAGGGGGAAGAGCTTCCTTGGCGCCTCCAAGGGAAGGGGGAATATACGGGGAAGGGGGCGGACGGCTATCTTGGACATCCTGCATGTGCTGATGCAGAGCAGGAGTAAAGATCTGAGACAAGCGGCGGTTGAAGTGATTGATGCGGATGTTGACACGGCCATCGTCGGTGAGACTGGCACTGGTGCCCGTGCCATTCTTTTCGTCGCGGATCTCGCCATATATCTCGCCGTAAGCAGGAGGGGGCACGTCGTCCTCGCCCAGGTCTTGATCGATGAGGTCCGTTTGATGCAGGAGGGCATCGTGCGCCATAGGCCCTGCGGGGTCAGCGCGCGCGGCAGTGGCAGCCTGTGCTTGCTGAAGTGTGGATTGTTGCCCCACGGTCTCCGGAACGGGTTGGCGCATTTCTGAGGGAGGTTGGTGGAGGAGAGAAGGCAGGCTGGGTTCACCTCATTCGGTCACTCAGTCAAGGCGCCAGCATTGTCTGAGACGAATGGCTGAGCGAGGTGGCGCGGCTGTAGGTCGACGCTAGGCATGCAGGGATTGACTAGTGGGCCGCGAGCAAAATGGAGAGACTGTCTGATGGCAGGCAGCAGCGAAGACGGATATTATCGTACTTGATAACAAGTCGACTGGTGGGAGCAACGATAATGTTTTGTAATAAATGAGGCCACGTCAGCAGCAACCTTCAGCGCGGGCGTCAGTTGCGGGGGCAGATGCAAAAGTGGAATAGCTTTCCCGGGCGAAAATCAGATGAGACACTCCCCGGCATCCCGCCTTGATTTGGCCCCAAGACTATAAAACACGTCGTACGAGCTGTAAATATCTATATACAATTAATCTTATTGTAACAAGTATGCGTCCGTGCTCTATAAAATATAGCAATGCCTTACTAACCCTTTGTAGTAGGCGGTGGTTAGTGCATTGGCCTGCTCCGTATCAATATGAGTTGATCTCAATGTGCTATGAGGAGAAACGGCACCAAGATCTTGTGAAGTGGCTGTACGATACTGTCACGGTTTAGGGCTCTCTCTCTACCAATACTCTTTCCTATCTTGACTTGGTGGGAGCTTACCCTATTTGCGACTGGCGCTGTTTACAACAGCGCATAGATGAACTATCTATAGCTTCCTGCCATACAACCTCAGTTCACTCCTTCAACCCTTCCATACGTACTGCTCAGCAGCCCTGACAGATTCTCATGATATCAAAGCTAGCCTTCGTATGATCAAGTTAGGATTCAAGGACTGGGAGGTATCACGTAGGGTTTTGGGGAGGATGAAGATCGAATTAAGCAAATCATCGAGGCTTTATAGTTCCAGGTTGGCATTGGTGACAAGGATATGCTTATTGATCTGAAGAGGCAGGGCAGTCCAATTGGGCTATATACCTTCGCACGGCTTCGACCTGAATTTGGATGGCGGCGTCGTGTACGAGATCCAGCTGAGGCAGAAGAAACTGATTGTGCCGTGCGAGAAATGGTTTAAGAAGCCATACAATAAGGGACTATTTAGGGGCATCCCAGACAGCTTCTTCTCCTTCATTTTAGGTATATAGGCATGAATATAGCGAGGGATCGGATGTTCCAGGTTTACTGTACGTTGAACCTAACAGGGATTGAGAGAGGAAATAAGGATAGACAGAGGAGGAGGCGGGAGTATATTGTACGGAACCAGATTTTATCTGGTCAATCGACGGCCATGAGAAGCTGAAGCCTTATGGATTCAAGATCTATGCCTGCATTCATGCGTACGCAAGATATATATGTTAGGATATCTGCTGGTACGGCTGTAAGAGTTGGCCAGCAATATCTGAATGCTGTACGAGAGATTGGCGTTATTTCCAACTACATAAGATTAGGTAACTGTCAAAAAGACCGGGATTCCTGCCGACTAAGCATGAAGGTATGTATTGTTGCATTCTCTGACATCACCTAAATGGCTCCACCCACACACACCTTACGCGCACACACACAGCCGTAGGTACGTCCCTTGGCTCTAGTCTTACTGTTGGATATTCCACACCTGAACCAGTAGTTTCTGGCTCTCAATAGCTCGCTACTAGCTCCCTGAAGTCCATTCCGTCTCTCTAGACTTGGCTTTTGGTTGGTTATTTGTCGGTAATGGCATAAAACATATAGTAGAAGCGGGGTTCAAATGGCGGGGTAGGTTATTTTGCATTACAACTGAAATGCATTCCGCGTAGGTACGGCTGCGGCAATAGGGTTCATAACTGTAACGGTCAAAAAGACCAGCCTTCTCGCCTATAAGCATGAAGGCATATATTGCTGTATTCTCTGACGTTATAGAATTTGGTAGACGTGTGATAATTCAACTTATCTTTAGCTAAAGGGAGAACAAAGTTTACGTACGAACGTTACGCTTAACTCATTGACACGTCGCTCTCAATAATACTGCCTGACGCTTAGATGGGGCTTTGGTATTTGTCGTACGGGTGGTCGAATTAGATAGCTTGAAAGGAAATTGGGGGTTGAGCACTGTTGTCCCATAGCTTTTGCACCATACGTCAATGTGCTTATACTTGGTACCTTTGAGCAGAGACAGAATAGAGATTTTGCGGTACAAGAGGGGTGCTCTGTGATGGATTTTTCGTCTCTGCTTTACTCTACTATTAGCTTGGTACGTACGACAGTCTTTCAAATCAATTAATTAAGCTCACTTCTTAATCAATCTTCTTTGTACGCCCTCTTGCCATGTCCTTCAACAAAATCTCTTTCAACGACAATACTGTTGGCCCTACTGGGGCTGCTACCCGCTATGATAGGGCACTTGTTCTGTCAATGTCCAAGCTCTGGCTAACCTTTGTGGTTTTGGCCCTGGAGCTGCTCTTATACGAAATCCTTCCTCGTACGAGACAATTCCCATCTTCAATTAGGTCATCGCTAACTACCTCTCGCAAATCTTCTACTTCTCTATACGTTCTACCCTGTCAGTTTTATAACCCTTCTGACCCCTGATAGCCCGCCGAGATTGCTCTTACGTGTACGACGCTCCAAATAAACCGCCGCGGCTATGTCAGCGCTGCTATTCTCGCGGCGACATGAACGTAGCACCTTGTTAGAATTGTTTGGCGGCATATGGCCGTACCGAAGAATTTGCTTACTACGCTAGTGGTGTGTCTCTTCACATCTGGTACGATGGAGCTTGCTCCAATTGTATCCATTGTGAGGCTGGCGCTCAGTGCAGCTTTCGAGGCGATGATAATCATAAGCTGGCGTACGGAAATCGGAATAGGGAGCTGGTTCGCGACCACTCTCGCTCTCTAGGTAGTGCTGGAGGTGTCTCTGATGGTGATAGGAAGGGTAGAGGTAGCACTGGTGGAGCTAGCAGAGACCGCGTTGGTGCTTGATGCTTTCGGAGCTTTGTACGATAGGCAATCTCAATTTGCTACGGGTGGAAAAGTTCATTTGAATTGCATATCTTATGTAGTATTTGAAATCTCCTCTCACATTGCTGTTTTTTGCCTTATTTCGTACGATTGAATTTTGCATACGTGGCAACTTTGGTAATTTGGCCCAGGAAAGCTACTGCACTTTTCCATGAACTTCAAACACGACTTGTAGAATACTTCCGCTCTCTTGTTCATTAGAGGAATAACGACACACATTCAATGGAAATATGGATCTCCATGTTTCTCAGCTGTTCTCGACAGTTTGACTTCCTTGTTTCTGAACAGATATTGCTACGATATTTTATGACTTTTACAACAGTACAGATGTCTGAAAACTAATCCGCGCAAATATATATCTGGAATAAGTGCTTTCTGCAGAGCTTTGGGAACGCATTGCAAAGATCCGAGCACGCCTTCCATAACCCCCGTTGCCAAAAATCCAACTACCAAAGGTCCCCCATACAAACAACCACTCCTGTTTACCCCTCGCTCATCTCCACCTCCATAATCACCTCGATTCTCCCATCATCCTCAACATTCAGAGCGGTGTATTCAAAGCGATTCATTATTAGACTCCTCCCAGAGATGAGTTTGCTGTCATTATTCGAAAACCATCCCCGCAAGTGGGCAAAATGAATTCCGATACCCAATTCACCCACTCTACCTGTCGGTCCACGAATCATTCAGGCGCCGGTACGACTAGTGAATCATCAGAGAAACTCGAAGAACGCCTCCAGCCTACTCAACAGCCACAGTTACATCTTCTCTTGTAGTCAAATCGAAGGCGGTCGAGTCGAAACCAGCTTGTGCCAACGTTCTCAGTACTGCAAGCAAGAAGAACGACCCGCAGTTGAGTTGGATTGTAAATAAAATCAATATTATGCGGGTATCTGCCAAAGAACTCAAAGACACCGGACAGTTGGTGAAATGAAGGCGTCGGATATCCATTAATGTGCTGAGCTACTCAACTAATTTTAGCGCCCAAGCGAATATCACCGAGGAAGCAGGCAGAGAGTAGATATCGAGTAAAGTTGGCGGCAAAGTCACTATGACTAGCCCACAGTTCACGATTGGAGTTGGAGTGTAGGTTGGATAGTATGTCACACTGACCAGCGATAATTTAACCGACCGGGTTTGCCTTAGTTGCTGATATAGATGCTAACAAGAGCACAAAGACGACAATCGAGCTGATTCGCTCCTTGAAGACGCATTGGAACTCGAGAAAGATATTGACGGCGCACCAAATCACGACGAGTTGGATGTCAACGAAGGCTATCGAAATGATTCATTCTTCTCATTATCCATTACGAAAAAGACCTCGTCAACGCCGGTCATATCGCCAGCGCCTGTGCTATTTTAACAAAGCATACAGACCTTTCAGGTATCATGCAATCTCTGTTATCGATAGTCAAGCCATCTTATCCATCAAGCGACGAACTACATCCTCTGCCAATTCTTGAAAACTACGACGATTGTACTAGTACGGAGTAGTGATATAGCACCAAAATTCCAGGGGTATACTACCTGTCGGAGGATGGAAAATAGTTGCGCAGGCAATTACTAGGAGTGTAATCTATGGGAGGAAATGAGTTGATTCGATCTCTATGGGCGACGACTAGCTGAAATACACGCCTCATTGACTACAAATGCTGGAGCATCCGAGCCACCTGCCAAATTCATAGAGTGGACTGACACTTGGCCATATCTCGGCCATGCAATGGTCGGCAACACTACCTATTTCTAAGGAATCAGACACTCTTCCATCTCAGCCCTGCCATCCAGATTCCAGCTCGCTTCTCCAGAACGTGTATCAAAGAGTCATTTACACAGAGATCCTTACGATCTTCCGTACATATTGATGCCTTCACCTATGGATGGGCATCCAGCATCGCTCCCCCACACATCTATGAGTCAAGTCACAAACATTCGGGTTTTACAGGCAAAGCTGCCCCCTCCATACATTGCACATGCTGCCTCCACATTGCCTTCGCAACCACCTCCCGTCACTTTACAATAATACATAACGACTCACGTTCTGGCCTACTCGCCATTTCCGGATGCAATCTCAGGAAGGTCTCCGGCTACCACACGCTCTAGACCCTCATTCTTCTAGAACGGCTGGCCATTGTGGTTGACAAAGCTGTACGCAGTTAGCAGCGCCATTATTACCCCATTTGCGTCTTTATTAAATTAGCCCTTCTGCGGGCCAGTCGCCATAATCCCGATACGGCCCTTGATTAAGCCGAACACGCCATCTACAAGGTTCCACCACTGAGTATGGCATAGATTGGACCGGCTCTTGATTATTCTTTGGCCGGAGGTAAGCAACTGAATGTTTGCGAAGGTGACAACGCAACTCCAAGTCAGGCACGAGCATTAATTAGGTCTCACTTTCTGTAAACAGCGTCTGACAGTAGATACCTATCTATTATTACTATTATTATTGTTGTTGTTATTGCTATTGTTGTTATTGCTATTGTTGTTATTGCTATTGTTGTTATTGTTATTGATTATTGATGTCATCATTATTGTTGTTGTTATGGTTATTGTCATTGTTGTCGTTGTGGTGGAGGACAGCAATGACAAAGCACTTTGGAAAAAGAGACTCTGAGAAGATTCAGATTGTTCACAATTATCTTCTCTCGATCAGTCTGGAAATGTAAAAAGCTTGGCATGTATGACGTTCAGGGCACGAGTCACTTCCCGCTCCTCGATCGCGCAGCCGATGCTGATCTCACTGGCGCCCTGGCTAATCATCTCGATGTTGATGCCGTGTTCGCCCAGGGTGTTGAAGAAGTGACCTGAGATGCCGCTCATGCCCCGGAGTTGGCGCCCGACGAGAGATATTATGGCCAGGTCCGGCACGAGGTCGACATCGCCCCAGGCTTTGAGGCTGTTAATGGCGCGTTGCAGGGCTTCGGATTGGATCTGGAGGTCGTCTTCGCCGTGGAGGGTGGCGAGCAGGGCGTTTTCCGAATGGATAGCCATGGAGACGTGGACTTCGGAAGAGGAGATGAGATCGACCGAAAGGCCGTTTTGGTCGAGGATGGAGAAGATAGTGGCGAGAAATCCGTGAGCTCGGGTCCGTTTGTTGGAGTGGACGTTGAGGACCGTAATCTGAGATTTGGCCGTGACGGCTGTAGGTCGTTTTGGCTGGGTGCTAAGAACAGACGTGGCCGAGCGGTTGCGGAAGAGCCCCGGGGGGGTTTTGGCTGAGACAGTGTCGGCTGGGTCCGGATAGATGACTGTGCCGGCAGAGCGAGGGTTCATGACATTCTTGATACGAATGGGGATGCTTGCGCGGATGACTTGGTCCATAGTGAAGGGGTGAATGACTTCGGAGCCGTAAAATGTCAACTCGGCCGCTTCGGCCGGGGTGACGGTTTTTAGGAGGCGGGCTGTGGGGACCTTTCGAGGGTCGGCAGTGAAGACTCCATCAACCTCCTTCCAGATCTGCAATTCGAGAGCCTGGAGTCCAATAGCAGCGATAGCGGCGCAGAGGTCTGTGTAGCCCCGACCAACCTGCTCTAGCAGACCTCCGGGGACTTTGCCAAAAAACCCTGTGAGGACGGGGACAGCCTTAGGACCAAGCGCGAGGATCTTGGTACCAATGAGGTGGGCGAGGTCCCTGAAGAATTCGTTGTCCAAGGCGACGACAGTCGATCTACGGTTAATGATCTCGCCGAGGTCGACGCAGACGGCATGGGCACCCTTGGTCTGTAGGAGAGCAGTCATGAGCAGGCAACTCAATTTTTCGCCCACACTGATGACCATATCCTTGGTCTGGTTGGTGACGGCTTTGAGGAATCGAGCGCTCTCCAAGATCTTTAGCAAGTTGTGACATTCCCAGTCCACATGGGCAATGTACTGCTCTAAGATGTCCTTGTCGTCGATTGTTTCTTGGCCCACGGTTACGTGGTCTATGCGCAGTCCCTCGACCATATCGACATACTTGCGCGAGTCGGCCACGAGGACATCTTCAGCGGCGCGCAGGAGACGGTTGGTGGTGCCCTCGCTCTTGGTCTTGGTGCTCCTTGCCGAACAGACAACGGCAACCCTGTGTTCCTTGAGGCCTGTCCTGTTGCGTTCAGCTTGTGGAGGGTCTAATGGCGTCCGGCAGCAACTTACAACACGATGTCGTCGGCGATGGTCGCAGCAAACTTGCCAAGGCTGGTGCCTCCGAACTTTTGGACGATCCAATTAGTACCGCCGGGAAGATCTCGTTCCCGGCAGTGAGGGACTAAGTCGATGTGGCCGTTGACCTGTGTGGTCTCATGCAGCATGGCGGTCTTGGTCGGGCGCTCGCGGCATATCATTGGGGAGTCCATGACAGCGCCTTTGTCTGCGTCTGCTCTCGAGACCGTATGTGGCATTGAGTGTCATTCGGAAGAGGAGGGACGCGGGGATATGTGAGCAAGGTGATCACTGCGGGCCGTGATAGACTGGGGTTAGCGGAAGTTTTCTACAGATTCGCAGCTTCAGGGTTCGACGATCAGTGGTGCAATAGTGCTTCATTGCGTGCTCGAAGGGCAAAATGGTTGGGTGATTATGATTCGTCTGCGCATTGGTGTTATGTAGCACGCATTAATGAAGGGCCGGCGCCGATGGAGGCTGAAAGTCTTGAGGGGGCAAGATTTACTCGCTCTCGTAATACGCACAAGTTCGTGTATTGACGATTATTGGGGCCAGGGATTATTATTGAGAGCCTAAGCGGCTGCTGGCCCCTGCGCGTGAATATCCATGTAAGTGCGCTAGATCAGGAGTGGCGGAGTATCTTCTTTTCGGCTAGTGGTATCTATCCTAGTAGCAGCCACACTAGAAGGCTATGTTGTAATAATGGTTTGTTACTTTCCAACCTAGAGTACCTCCGAGTAGGTGCCGAGATCCATCCATCCTGAGGAGTCTCCACGTTTTTTGGCAAACCATCGGGTTTTATTGCCTCTAAGATCCGAGCTATTATGCTCCTGTAAAGCGCTCTCCACCCTTTCAATCTCCCACGGATCTCCTCCCTTGTCTCTGCACCGACATAGTCTCGACGTGAATCGCAGCCACCAGAAACGCACGATTACAGCGTCGCGGAAGCGTTTGCACCACATTGAGGTGTTCTTCATTTTCGCAAACATCCTTCTGTCATCGTCTACGGATTGGTGAACCACCATGATTTTCACGGCACCGGCTTTCCTTCCCACCTTGCCGTCTCCTCTCCCTCTCCAAGAAACAATCGGGGATTTTTGTTTGGCAGCAAATATTGCTAAAAAAGTCGGATCTGACTCGGCGGACAAGCAATCCCCTTTCGTCGAGGCAGCAATTGATCGTGCATGGACTACGGACGAGATTGGTGCTCGTGTCGCTCAGGTTGCAGCAGCTTTGTGCTCATCGTGGAAGCTTGTTCCCGGGCAACAATGGCACAAAACAGTTGCCATCTTAGCTACCAACAGCGTAGGTTTCCTCGATATTGCGTCCTTGAGACAGCAGCCTGAGTGGTCTCTAGGTTGATATCTTGATTCTTTCATGGGCTATCCATCGCATTGGCGGTGGCTGCCTCATGTTGCAACCAACGAGCTCGGCTGATGAGATCGCCGGGCACCTTGATCGTGTACCGCCATTCGCCATGTTTGTGTCGCAAGATATGCTTCCTCTGGGCCAAGAAGCCGTTCGACGGAGCTCCCTACCCTCAGAACTGCCACTCTACAGGCTCTCTGAGTCTGACCATGCTTTGCACACAGCAGCGGCCCAGCCAGACCAGGACCTAGCCAAACCCTCTACTCTCGATGACTTGATTGCAGATTCCAAGGGTCTGCCCCCAATGCACCGGTCTCCTTTGCCTGCCAACGAAGCGACTCGACGTGTGGCATACTACTGTACCACTAGCGGCACTTCTGGTTTCCAGGTAACATCACACAATCCCTCCACGCATCATATTAGACTAATTAGACCTTTGTCGTGACTTGGTAGCGCATTGTGGCAATCACGCACGAAAACATGATCGCTAGTATCTTGCAGGCTACATCATTCTACAAGGCCACCAGAGAGAGAGGCTCGGAGGTGACTCTGGGCTTCTTACCGTTCAACCACATCTATGGACTGTTAATCACTCATTCCCTAATGCACTACGGCGACAGCGTCATCGTCCATCGTGGCTTCAATCTGATGGAAATCCTGACTTCCATCGTCAAATATCGCATTAACACACTTTATCTGGTTAGTCTGTCGGATGAGAACATTCTTTGGTCCCTAGTCAGGCTCATAGGGATGTCCAGAGCGCAAGCTGATGGGTACAGGTACCGCCTATAATCAACGCTCTGTCGCGGAATGCATCCATCTTGGATCGATTCGACTTGAGCTCGGTTGGCGCCATCGTATCGGGTGGCGGACCTCTCAATAAAGAAGCTTTTGCGAGAATGCAGGCTGCGCGACCCGATTGGCGAATTCTTAGCGGCTGGGGTAGGCCTCTTGTAAGCGTAGTCTGAGCAAAGATCTAATGCTCGGCTAGGTCAAACTGAAAGCACTGGTATCGGGTCTCTGTCTTATCCGGGCGACATTTTCCCGGGTTCAAGTGGTGTTCTGCTTCCGGGCGTCCGCATCCGATTGAGAGACGACCATGGCCGCGAGGTTGAGACGCTTGAGGAAATGGGCGAGATCGAGATTGCCTCTCCCAGCGTCCTGCGCGGATATGTCGACTATGCCAGCGATGCAATTCTCCCGCCCACAGGTGATGCGGAATTCTGGTGGCCAACAGGAGACGTTGGCCTCTTCCGTGTGGCCCCTAGTGGCGAGACGCATCTGTTTGTCGTAGACCGCATCCGCGACATGATTAAGGTCAAGGTAAGTGAGATTGCGAAGACGAAGCGTGAATCCTGCTGACAGCCTGCCGTGTAGGGCAACCAAGTCGCTCCCGGCCAGATTGAGGCTCACTTGAGCCAGCATGCTGCCGTCGCCGAGACTGCCGTCGTCGGCGTCCCTGACGAAGCAGCCGGCGAGCGAGCTTTGGCCTTCATAGTTGGGGAGCCTTCATATGCACCTGGCGCAAGCGAGGCTGATCTCAGAAAGACAATCCGGGATCATAACGACCTGGCGTTGCCCGAGGTTTGCCGTCTGCAGGACCGCATTATCTTCGTCGATCAGCTCCCGAAAAGTGCGAGCGGTAAAATTCTCAAGCGGGAACTGAGAAAGCAAGTGTCTACGTTGGCCCCCCCCAAAAAGGGTTGATAGATAAATGGGGAGCTTCTGAAGGAGTGTCAAGTTTGTGCACAGTCTAAGTCCACATTGTTGAGCCATCAACAACAAAATCTGTACCGTCGCTCGATTTTTGCGCTTGTCTTCTTATATAGTTTGTAAATAGGCAATGTATGACACAGGCACTTTTCAAACAAAGCCGGTCTTATTACCCACACAAGTGCGCCAAGGCTCGACAACACGTGGAAACCGGTGGCATGGGACGTGAATGGAACTGGGTTATTCTAGGAACCAATTATCATGCGTCTGTCTGCTCGCCTGCGTCGAAAGGATCAGGTAGCTCACCAAGGAGGCTCTTCTTCAAGACTAGAGGCCGTTCTCCAAGCTGCTCGTCCTACCAAAGTCTTGCTTATCTTGTTACGACTGTGGCCACCCATAGCCCCATCCGCAGCCCTTTCCGCCGGCGACTCGGCGCGTGCGAAGACTGTAGCTGGAGAAGAGGATGGGCTGGCCCTCAAGGCAACCTTCTCACGGGCTAGAGGTACGAGAAAATAAAACAAACAGGGTCTCATTCGCTAAGATTAGGTACATAGACTGTACCGAGTACCCTGGCACGTTGTCGATAAAATAAGCGGGGTGAAAATGACAACGGCGCACTAGCCTTTTCGTGCCGCTTATTCGGTGCCGCTTATTCGGTCACGCTTATTCGGTCACGCTTATTTCGTCGCCCGCCTGTAATACGTTATTAGTAATATGAAGTGAGCTCAAATTGAGTAAGCTTGAAAACAAGTACGTTCGAGATGGTTGGTTATTAACGAATTAACGAATTAACGGGCTTGCATGGTCAGTGCATGTTTCCGCGAGCGTGCTTAGGCAGTAGTTTCATTATCATGAATTATAGCTGAAGCCACGCTAAGCCGGGAGGAGCGGATGGTTAGCATTGCTGAGACGTTTGCAATCATGCGAGCGCACTGCTAGTCTTCACGGCTGGGCTACTTTTCGTTGACACTTCCACTCCAAGTAAAGGTGATGCCATTCGAGCACCTACCCTCGCAACACCTCACGCACTGCCTTTTCGAACGTCTACGAAGATGCGCGGGCAGTGTGCACGCGTGGATGAAGATGTCTTTGGCCCCGTGGTTCAGGGCTGCCTGGACAACTTCGACTTCACATTGCTGTTCGAAGAGACCATCCTCTTCGTGCTCCCCGCTTCGTGTCTGCTTCTGCTGGCACTCGCATGGCGGATACCTGAGCTCATTCGTGTCAATGGCGTCGTGCGTGCATCTCTGCTGGGGCTCCTCAAGTCGGTAAGTTTTTTTTTTTTGTGCATCAAAATGCAACTCTTGTCAACCCCTGTAAACCTCGCAATTCCGACCCTCACGGCTCGGGCGACAGATCATCTACCCCCTCATCTTCACCTCGCAAGTCATCTTCCTTGCCTTCGTTTGCACGAATAATACGGCCAACACGCGGGCGACGATTCCCGTCACGGCAATTGGGCTGTTCGCCATCGTCGTCATGGGCGCCCTATCGTTCTTGGAACATCGTAGATCTCCTCGTCCCTCGTCCCTCCTCACGCTATATCTCCTTGCCGCTGCACCGCTAAATGCCGCTCGCTGCCGCACTCTCTGGTACATGCCAAGTTCGAATGGAGTCGTTATAACCTTTATTATTACTACGAGCCTAATGGGTATCGCTCTTGGACTCGAATTGGCACCAAAGGATGCACTCATGAGGGATGAGATTGAAAAACCTTCGCCGGAAGAGAGGCGTGGCATTGTGGAACGCTCGCTGCTCACTTGGCTTGTGCCAGTTTTCGCATATGGCTACCGGCACTCATTCACATCCACAACCTTGCCCGCGGTAGATCCCAAGTGGACTACGCGCAGACTAAAAGAAACAGCCATCAACAGTACGGATCTCAGCATTTGGACAAAAGAGTGTGGCGGCAAGCTAATTAGTCTGCGCAGATCTTGACCAATCACTGTTTTCTAGTCTTCTCAAACTCCACTGGAAAGATCTGCTTAGTCCCATGATACCACGCGCTTGTTTTCTAGGTTTGACCCTAGCACAACCATTTCTTGTGAGGACAGCCACAGCGTGGGTCTCAAATCCTACGGGTTCTCAGCACTCCCAGATGCGGGCATCGCTGATCAGTGCCTATGTCCTGGTCTACCTAGGCTTAGCAGTCAGTCGTTCCCTGCCCTTAACCCGACGGTCCGTCCTTTCTAACTCTACTTTAACAGGTTACATACGCGCTTTATCGCCAGAAGGCCGTTGGGGCTGCCACCTCGATACGAGCCAGCCTTACAGACTACATATTCCAGCGCCTTTCGCATTTGGACTCAGCGATGGAGCTCGCAGGTTCAGCTACGACTTTGGTGAGTGCGGATATCGAGCGCATTCAATTCGGCATTCGTGGAATTCACGAAATTTGGGCCAACTTCATTTCTGCAGTGATATCACTGTTTCTGATCGAGAGCGCCATTGGTGTTGCAATGGTTCCTGCGCTTGGTGTTTCAATTGGTACGATACTGACCCTGTGATGCACTAAATGGTATGCTGATCAGATGTTGGGAACAGCAAGCATGGCTGCAGTGTTTCTTGTAGCACTTCGCGGCAGCAAAGCCCAGAAACGCTGGTTCGAAGCCACGGAAATCCGTGTCGCTCAGGTAGTCAAAATCCTGGCCGATTTCAAGAGTATAAAAATGATGGGCTACACGGCCGGGCTCCTTGACTCTCTCGGCGCAGCAAGGCTTTTCGAGGTGCGACGTTCCCAGAGGTTCCGAGCGTTCGTCATTGTGGTAGCCACGTTAGCACAAGCCGCCACGGCTCTGGTTCCAGCTTTTGGATTTGCCACATACATACTATTGCGCCGATTCGGCGATGACGAGATCTTGGACGCCAGTCGTGCCTTCGGGACATCGACGCTCTTCACTATCCTGAGTTCGAGTATAGGGCTTCTGGTCGACGGAGTCTTCGGAGCAGTGACCGCCGTCGGTTGCATTTCGCGCATACAAGAGGTGTGCACCAAACACTACAGGCTAGACCCGCGTCAAACGAACGGTCCGGCGAAGGGTTCACGATCAAGTGTGGCTATGAACCACGCCAGCGCGAAGTACGACAAGGACGGCGATGACATCATCCAGAAGATCAGCTTCGAAATCAAACCTGGCTCCATCATTCGCATCAAGGGCCCAGTGGCATCAGGAAAGTCTACGCTTTTGAAAATGATACTCGGCGAAGTGCGCTACTGTACAGGGGAGGTGGCTGTCGAGGACAACATCATCGGCTATTGCGATCAGAACCCCTGGTTGGATCATGTCAGCATCCGGGACAATATTACTGGACCCACACCATTTGACCCAGAACGGTACGCCAATACGATTCGCATATGTGCGCTAGAGCCCGACCTGAAAAACATTCCGGATGGGGACGCGTATCTCTGTTTTGGAAATGGGACCTCTTTGAGCGGAGGCCAAAAGGCTCGCATTGTTGGTCATCAGCTGGGCCATCGCATCAAGAAGCCTGCTAACAAACCTGTAGTGTTTGGCTCGTGCCATCTATGCATGTCCGAGGATTCTTGTCCTGGACGATTGTCTGAGCGGATTAGATGCTAATACGGAGCATCTCATACTAGAGAATCTCGTCGGCGCGCACGGCTTCCTTCGAGAGCATTCCATTACTACTTTCTTGGTCTCGGCTTCACGTGCGTCCAGTCGCTTTGCTTGCCAAATCATCATCGCCGCTGACATGGGAATAGGGAAGCCTTTGCCTAGCAGCATTGCAACACTTTCGCTGGGGCCCCAAGGACCCCTACTAACCAAGAGCGAGTCGGATCAACCGCACGTCGCAGTCCCATTGCCCGAAGATTCGGACAGTATGCGCATAACGAGTTCTATGGCGCTCAGTGAAGACGAAGCCGTAAAAGAAGCACGACTGTTGACGGAAGCGCAGGGCGAGCGCAAGGAAACTTACCAAAGGGGAGGGGAACTAGCTCTCTATGCAATGTTCGTGCGGGTTGCCGGAAGAAAGGGTTTGTTGGTTTTCGTCTTCCTACTTTCCATATTTGTGGTAGGAATTACTTACCCAAGTGAGTCTCCGTTTATCCACGACGGTGTGAATAGCTTAGGAAGCTTACAGACGCTGACATGGCAGATATTTACATGCAATCTTGGGTCATGAAAAATCCGGTACAGCAGCATAGCAGTATTGGTACTATCACGGGCGTCTACTTGGGTTTAAGCTTTTTTGCATTGTGCGCATTCTCAGCAGCCTGCGTGCAATTCACATTGGGAGTCGCCCCACGCATTTCTATTACATTCCATGCATCTCTAGCCAAAACGCTCCTCTGGCAAGTCGCAGCCACTTCCCCTCACCGTCTGGCTCGTTGCTGACAGCATCTATTCTACTTTCAGCGCTCCCCTTTCCTTTCTTGCCACAACAGACAGAGGCTCCATAACCAACAGGTATTCCACTGCATACGTATTAAGTCATGTTATCGCTGACACATTCGTTCATCAGATTCGCTCAAGATCTTGCCATCATAGATCAAGAAGTTCCCTTGGCCTTTATCGGCACGGTACTCACAGTCTTACTGCTGCTTGCTCAATGCGTCACTTTGATCATTGGATCGCACTTTTCTGGAATCGCCATCCCCGGTCTGCTGATCCTGGTGTATTGGATCCAGTCCATGTACCTGCCAACGTCCTATCAATTACGCTTGCTGGAAATTGAGGCCAAAGCTCCCATAGTATCACTGTTTGTTCGATCTATCGAAGGTCTCGCAACTATACGGACTTTCGGATGGATGAAACATACACAGATGCAGTCAAGGAAACACATCGTTGCATCTCAATCGCCGTTCTATCTCCTGGCAACCGCACAGATCATGCTCGGTCTCGTCCTCGATCTCGTTACTGCAGCACTGGCAATTATCATCATCTCCATCTCAGTTGAAACGCGTGAGCCAGGCATTGGATTGGCACTGTTCAGCGTAGTGGGATTAGGCACCTCTACCAAACTCTTGATCGCGCAGTGGACCGAGCTGGAAACCTCTCTTGGTGCAATGAGACGCATCAACGACTTCGCTCAAAATACTCCTCGTGAGATTTCATCCTATAGGAGCTTACGACCACCCCGAGACTGGCCGAGCAAAGGCGAGATCGAGTTCCGCGATGTTTCGCTTGCATACAGGTGAGTCTTATGACACTACTGGCGGCGTGAGGCAGGGTATGAACTAACGCGTCTCAACTGGACAGTGAAAATTTGCCTCCTGTCATATCTAATTTGACACTCAAGATCGAGCCAGGGTGGAAGGTTGGAATCTGCGGGCGCACTGGCAGGTATGGAATTGATCCCCGCTGCCGCTGCACCCTTTCGTTCGAGATGTTGACAATAGTGCTCTAGTGGGAAAAGCACGCTCATTGCTTCTATCCTTGGCCTCGTCCATATACAGCACGGCGCCATTATCATAGACGACACGGATGTCTCTCTCCTTGAACCAGACTCATTGCGTTCGAGCGTGACAGTGGTCCCACAAAATGGCGTATTACTGCGCGCCGATGTTCGGACGAATCTTACTTTAGGTGCCGCAGAAGCTCCTAGTGACGAAGAAATGATCGAGGTACTAAAAGAGTATGGGCTATATGAAAGGTTCCACGAGCGAGACGGTCTCGACACGCTTGTCGTTGACGATCTTCTTTCCTACGGAGAGCAGCAGATTTTCTATATCGTGCGAGCACTGCTTCATAAGAGCCATTTGGTTTTGCTTGACGAACCTACGAGCAGGTAAGCCCTGGTCCACTGAAGAATCATCGTTTCGCATTGCCGCAAGAAGGCTGACTTCATACTTGCTTCCAGGGCCGATAGTAGTACTCAGCAAATTATAGACTCTGCTGTCCTAAGTGGCTTCGAAGGTTCGACGGTGGTCTATGTCGCGCATCGTCTCGAGATCCTTTCACAATTTGACCGTGTCATGGTCATGGACCAAGGCCAGATCGTCGAATTTGGCGACCCCCGCACATTACTACAGATGCCTAACTCGCTTTTCGCCAGTACCTTCAGCAAGGCACATTCGCAGATAAGCAACCTAAACTCATCGTAGGCACTGCATCGGCATAGCAGGCCGACCTGCGACCGCTCATGATGACAAGGGTGGGGTTCAAAGGCTTCAAGGACGGATACCGTTTTGAGCATGTGAGAGTTGAACAGTAAATTCGCTCGCCTGGGACATTGTATATAGACTCGGAACGTTATGTACTCGTCTACCACTTCGATACGTCTGATAGACTGCGACATCCCTGAAGCTACTTCCAACACTTTTGCAAGGTCAATGCAATGCTTGAAACGCCATTCTTTGTAACCACAGATGTCAACATACCGATACTATATCCACTATCGTATGGTATGTCCCTTCACATCTAACGAATAGATCGCACCTCTTATGGCTGCACAGATAGGACTCCGTATCGGCTACCCAGAATCACTATAGTTACATTGATTACTATGCGTTTGGTAGGGTATTTGTCGCCTCCACATGCATTGGAGCTGCTGAGGGGTTTATTTGTCACGTGAATTCGCACGTCAGTTCGTTAGATTCTTCTACATACACTTTGATTTCTCTGATAGTCTTAAGATAGTCCAATAACACCACAACATTCGTCAAATGAACTCTATTTCGTTCTCATTGTAAGACTCTACATTGAAAAGTCTCCACTTGGCTCATGTAAATTCGATTATGACACGCATTGTGTAACATCCCCCCCTGCGGAATCGACAAGAGGATACGGGCACAGTATATTGATACGATAATCCATCTTTATCTCCTCGCATGCATGCATATTTTAGTTTGACCCTATCGAATGGGTTCACCTGCATATCTATTAGGGCGCGGCAGTATGGAGGTTGGCTTATATTTATTGAACTACATTTATGAAAAAATATTAGATGCTGAATACCTTATCTTTTTATCGTCGACAATAAGTCGATATGAAGAGCCGTACTTTGACCGCCCTTATACTATCTATGGACCGTGGTATCTAGAGGTTGTATATATGTAGCTGTCCACGTAGTGCAGCTGCGCTCTTATTAGCCAAAAACTGTTAGTTAATACTATACAACGTGGAAATTAGCTCGCGTACTAAATAGACGGTCTATATTACCGTCCTTATTAGTAGTAGTAACGCTAAGAGTATAATAATAGTATTTTCTATACTAGTATATCTCTACTCTATATTAGTTAATTAATTTATTATTAAGTATATAACGTTAATATTAAAATCCTATACGTATATAAATAATCTAGCTAAGCTTAAAAAAGAACTTATAAATATATATACGGTAGCAGTTTTAGTTAGTTCTCTAAGATAAGTATTATACGAAGTAGATATTCCTACTATTATATATATACTAGTATTTACTAATATAAGTAGTAAGATTAATAACGTAAAGTACTATTAAGTAAGCTACCCTATTAAGTAAGCTAAAATTTCTTGGTAGTAAACACAATAACTATAATACGCAATATCTTAACACCTATAAAGAGATAATACTTAGTAAGAAGGTAGAATTAAGCTTACTCTTTAAGTATATAAAGCTGGCTAATTCTAAAATCTATAAGCTGCTGCTAATATATTTAGTATATTACGACCAACTCTCTAGTAGAGATATAAAGGAACTTTTACACGTACTAATTGCCGCGTAAACTATTAAAAGTTAACTATAACTGAAGAGTAGATAATTGTATAATATATCTTTAACCTAGATTTGTAAGAATTTATAAGGATTTATACCCCAGCTATATAAGGTAGTAGATATAGTAGATAAACTATTAGCTACGCGTAGTAAAAAGCTAGTAGGTAAGAATTAGGCTAAGAGATTTGTAATATATATAAACGAGCTTAAAATAGCGTTTAATTAGGTAAAGAACTACTAGAGGATATAGTAAGAGGATTCTAAAGTTATTAGTATATAGTTTAAGCTTATTAAAGAGATAAAAGCTATATATAGTATCTATAATAAGAATATATATAACTTTAATAAGACTAGCTTCTAAATAAGTATAATTAGATTTATAAAAGTTGTTATAGGCTTAAAAAGATATATAAAGCCTAATTTTATATAGTTAAATAATTAAAAGTAGGTTATTATTATCTAGAGTATTTATATAGTAGAGTAGACTAGTAGATAGATATAGATTAGGTTAGAGTTAGGGTCTTATGTAAGTAGGGTAGAGTTAAAGTTAGGGTCTTACTAATCAGCCTAAAGTATAAATAGAATTAGAGTAGCTATTTAATAATAGAGTATAGATTAAAGTATAGTTATATAAACTAGGTTTTCTTAGAGTTTAACTAATTAGTATACTTTAGAAAGTAGCTTAATAAGAGTATATATAATATAATATTCTAGGGTTTTATTATAGCTATTTATTATAGATTAGGTTAATCTTGCTTTATTAGATTCTAGGGTAGTATACTATAGTACGTTGTAGATTATAATAGTATACTCTTTAACTATTAATCTTATATACTTTAATCTAATATAATAATATATTTATAATAGTAATTTATTATATAAATTATAGAAGTTTATAAATTTCTTAATAAATATACTTTCGTAGTAGCTCCTTATTAATAGTAGTACTAGAATTAATATTTTTCTAGTTAATCTCTTAATTAATCTCTAGTTCTTTATTATATATCTAGACTAGAAGTTTAAAGAAATTTATAATCTTATTAATACTATAAAGAGAGCTTAGCTTACTAGTATTTTAGACTTTTATAGTCTAGTATACCTCTTTAGTATAATAGTTCTCTCTACTTATTATATATTTTAGAAATATAATATCCTAGATTCTTTATATAGTAAGGTAATATCTCCTATCTCTAATTATATTTCTAGTAGTATTAAAAACCCGCTTAATATTAACTTCTATAATCTATATTAGGAGAATATTTCTTATAACTTAAGTAAGCTGCAGATACTAATATTTATTTACTCTCTACTAGCCTAATATATTAAAGTTATAACCTTAAATAGGAGGTATATTTAGATAACTTTCTCCTTCTTAATAAGTTGGTCCTTTCTCTTCTTCCTCTAACTCTCCCTCTCCCTCTTCCTCTCCCTCTCCTACGTTACTTAGATCCTGGCCTAAGAAACTTAAGAAGCTACTTAAGGATAAACGTTGTAGAGATAGTTTATAAAACTATTTATTACTTTATACCCGTCGAGGTTAAAGTATTATAAATAAGGTATAGCTTAGTATATCCTTATTATAGCGATTAAGATATTTAAGGAATTGTTAATAATAGGTTTCCCTATACTAAAGGTCTTAAGTTTTATCTTATAGTTATAGTTAGAAGCTAATATAATAAATAGCTGTAATAAAAGTACCTTATATATTATAAACTTCTAGAATAGATCTAAGATTATTATATAGTTAAATAAGTAACTATACTTTACATCTGTTTTTAAGTAGTATTTACTTAATTTAGATCGACTCTTCTCTACTCTTACTACTATTAGCTAATCTAAGTTACTCTCTACATCTTTAACTAGATCTCTATTTATATTATCTAGAAAATTAAAGAGTCTATTATATATTTACTAAATATACTAGATCTAAGGCTTTATATTTTTATTAAGTACTTTAATTACCCTTTTAAAATTGCTAAGTAGGTCTATAATTAGTATTAAATAGTACTATTTAATAGTAGATAGTTAAAGTTACTAGAGATTATAGAAATCTACTTTAATATTCTTATTATTACTAGATCTCTAAGTAGGGATCTTTAAGTTAATTTTATATTAAAACTAGTTGTTAATATATTATTTAAAGCCTACTACTTGGTTATATATATTAAATGTCGAATTCTATTAAATTGGAATATCTCTTATTATAGATAGCTGGTATTTAGGTAGTAGGGAGCTTTATAAAGTAATAAAACGCTTATAGTACTATAGTAATTAATTAATTACTTTATAAATAGCTTAAATCTAACTAGAAATTAGTATATAATAACTATAATAACTAACTATAATAAAAAGCTATACTTTATAAAAAGAATTTAGAATAGAAATCTATATCCGGATCTTATTTATATTATATTACTATAAAGTTCCTCTATCTCTTATCTCTTTAGGGGGTACGAGTTTAAAATAGTAAATAATTTCCTAAACAATAAGATTAATAATATAAGTAAGGTATAGAATTATATTCTTCTTATAATTCTATTTAATACTATCTTTGTATAGTTTCTCTTATATCGTATATATAAGTATACTATTATTAGCAGTATTATTATAGATAGCTACTAGCAATTATTATTATATATTTATATTTAATAGAATATATAGTACTTCTATTACTATAGAAGTACTAGTATAACTTCCTCAAATAGAAATAAAATTAAGTAGTCTCTCGTAGAACTCCTAGTCCTAATTAATATAGTACCCTTTTACTATAAGAAAACTAAGGTAGTTTTTTATAGATTAGGTATTAAACGCGATTAATATCTTTATACTTTAACTAAAGTTATATAAAAGAGAGAACTAAGCTACTATAACCTTATACTTAAATAGCTCTATAAAACTAAATCGGCTAATTAATATAGTACCTAGTTAGAAGAACTAAACGAATTATTAAAAGGACAGGTAATATAACAGCTCTTCTAATTGGCCTGGTATAGGGCGGGGTAATAACTAAGAGTAATTACGTGCTGCAAGGTATATTATTCTTATAGGCTTATAATAGAAGTATATAAGTAGAGTATACAAAGGATATTTAAGTTAACTATAAAGAGCTACAAAGATTAGAGTTGTAAGATTATTAAATACAATTTAGTTCCCTTATTATTTTCTTGCTCAGTTACTTAGTTAACTAAACTATTAAGTATACTTAGTTACTTAGTTAGCTAAACTACTAAATACGCTATATACCTTATACTAGTCTTATTTTTCCAGCTATATAAAGTCCTAGATCTTAATTAGGTCTAGTATAGGGGTTCTAGTAAGAATACCTATAATACTACCTTCCCCTTTTAAGCTCTTAGCCCGAGAATTTTCCTATTCTAAACTAGTATATAGTAGGGTTAATATGCTGTTTTTGCTAAGACTATATATATTCTTAATACCTCCCCTTCGTCGTTTAACTCTAAGTAGGTACTATTATACTAATCGTATAGACTATTTAGGTGAAATAATTATACCTTATTCCTAGTATTCCCGTAAAGGGTTAACTTATAAGATAGATAAGAAGGAGATACCTAAAAAGTTATATTATTTAGAGTACCTTTATACTAGTATATATTTATTATATAATATAGATTATAATACTTAGATTATTTATATATTTCGGTCCTATAATGCTAGTTTGTTCCTAATTCTTCCTAGTAGTAAAGTAGGATGCTAAAGTTACGAAGCTGGAAGAGGAGATCTATCTAGCCTAGGAGAAGTTAGAGTAACTTCTTAATAAGGTAGCAGTAGCTCGCGTAAAAATTCAGCGCCTTTATAAGGTTTGTAAATAAGTAAAATATAGGTAGGTAGAGGGTTATAAATATACGTAGGAGCAGTTTAAGGAGGAGGAGGAGGTAAATCGCAAGGCGGGTCTTCTTCTTAAAACGGAGTTACCTCCTACAACGCAGCTAATACCGTTTAATTCTACTACTCTATCTCTAGGTTTTCTTTATAAATTTAGATTTTATAATATACCTACAACACTGTAAGGCTAAGGTTTTTTTCTAGCTTCTAGGTATTATTTTATAAATTCCTATATTTATCTATTTCTAACCATTTTATTAGATAGTATTATTTACTATTCTATATTTTATATCTTATTATTTTCTCGACTTTCTATTTCTAATCTTCTCTGTATACATCTGCGTTATATACTACTAGTTTAATATTCTAAGGTATCTTTTCTATAAGCGTAATATAGAAGGTTAAGTAGATTTTTATAATTGTAGGTAATTTAAGTTAATAGTTTATAGATAACGTCTATTCTTCAATCTCGTATAGTCTAATTTTAATATAGTCTAGTTTACTACTTAGTCGTTTACTTTAAATATTTCGTCTTAACAGCTAAACTTTTTCTCTCTTTTTAAAGTAAGGTAGTTGTTTATATTTCTTATTATAGTATTTCTTTATAGTATGTTATAAGAACTAGAGATCTTTTTTTAGTAAGTCTTATATTTATTAAATAATCTCGACTTATTCTTATACTTAAAATATTTATAATACTACTTTAATTAGGGTGTTATATATTTTTAGTTTATACCTATAGTTTGCTATAAATAGTAATACTCCGGTTATACTATATATAGTACTATTATACGCGAGTTATACTATTAGTAGTAGTATTACCTAATTGTTTTATCTATAGTTAAGGTAGTACTATAGGTATTACTCTACTATTTAGTTTATTTATTCTATCTATCTATCTATTTATAGGTAAAATACCGTAGATATTTTATATTTAATTCCTAGTAAGTTTATAATTATCTACTAAAACTTTAAAGTAAACTTAGTATTTTAGTCTATAATTATCTTCTAGAATACCCTATACTATACAATAATCTATTTTAAAAAGATATTTACAACTTATTCTACTAATAATACTTTATTATAGGAGATAAAGTAGGTATACTTTATAAGTCTATCTATAATTATTATAATAGAGTTGTATACTTCTCTCTTAGGGTAGTCTTTTAACTTTAGTAGCTTAATGATAAAGTCTATAGTAATTTCCGTCTATAGTTTAGTAGGTATTTCTAGATTTTATAATAGTCTATAAAGTATATATCTATTAGGTTTATTTTATTAGTAGTCTATATATTCTTATAATATGTTTTTTATCTATTCTCTTACTTTAGAAAAGTAGAATCCCCTAAGGATTTATTCTAGCGTTTTTTCTATTCCTTAATATCTGTAGGTAGGAGTTTTATAAAATTACCTAATAAATTCTTTTCTAACTTTAGCTAGTACGTAGATTCGATTATAAATGTATAGTAGTCTATCTATCTATTCTAGTTCTTATTCTTAGAATTCTTCGAATATCCTATCTATTACTAATCTAATTAGTATTATCTAGCTTACTTCTTTAATAATAGTTGTTGCTACGAGTTGTAGGTAATTATATACTATACTTCTATCTTATTATCTTCTTAGTAGTATAGCTGTAGTTCCTTTCTCTTACTTATATTCTAGTAGTCTACTTAGTGCGTCTACTCTTTAATTCTATTTTCCGCTAATATAGATAATCTTAAAGTCGAATATAGCTAGTTCTTATAACTATCTAACCTATCTAGGGGTAAGAGTTTTAGTAGTAAGGAAGGTAGTAAAGTTCTTATAATTATAATAGACTTTAGTTTACTATTTTACTCCTTATAGGTATACACGCTATTCTTTAAGGCATACTATAATAGTTAGGAGTTCTTAGTCATATATATTATAGTTTATCTCTACTAGTATAAGTTTTTATAAGTAATATACTACTAGATATTATTTTCTATTATAGATTTATATAAGGATTCTAGCTATTCTTATTTCTAATGCGTTAGTTTCTATAAAAGCTTTCTTTTCTGGGTTATAGAGTTTTAGTACCGGTTCCTACTAAAATTGTTTCTTAACTTCTTAGAAGGTCTTTTCTTATTTATTTCCCTATATAAAGGTAATATCTTTCTTTAATAGTTGAGTTAGGGGTGTAGTTATATTACTCTAATCGTTAATAAAGGTTTAACAGAAGTTATAAAATCCTATAAAGAATTAGACATCTTTAACTAACTTTAAAATTAGCTAGTCTCTAATTACTACTAATTTATTTAGGTCTATTTATAGTTGCTCTAGTTCGATAATAAATTCTAAGTAGTCTATTTTTATAGTATAGAATTCGCACTTTCTTATTTTAAGGTATAGTTTTACTACTTATAATACGCGTAGTACTTGTTTAATATATTTCTTATATTTCTATTTTATTTTTAAATATATAAGAACGTTGTCTAAATATACTATATAGAATTATCTAAGGTAGGATCTTAATACCTTATTAATTCGTTTTTAGAAGGTAGCTAGTATATTAGTAAGTTTAAATGGTATAACTAAGTATTTAAAGAGTCCCCTTTTTATTCTAAATACTATTTTCTATTCGTCTCCTTCTTTAATATAGATTTAATAGTATACGTTCTAGATGTCTAATTTTATAAAAATAGTAGCTTCTTTTAATTAGTTTCTTAAATTACGAATAAGTGGTAAAGGATATTAATCTTTAATTATAATATTATTAAGGGTATAATAATCGATATATATTTATAGGTCGGTTATTTCTTTCTTATCTACGAAGAGTATAGGGTATGCTACTAGTAAGTTCGATTCTCTAATTATTCTCTTCTTTAAGTATTCGTCTACGTATTATTCTAGAGCCTCTATTTCCCTTAGTATTAGGCTATATATTAGTCTGTATCTAGGTTCTTTTTCTAGTTATAATTTAATTTTATAATCGTATTCTCCATATTTAGGTAGGTATTATAGTAGTTTTTAGAGCTATTTTATTAAATATTAGTATTCCTTAGATATACTATATAATATATTTCCTATTAAGAATAATTCTTTTACTACTTCTTTTACTATTATAGCGAGTTATTCTTTAATTAGTTAGCTAGAGTTTTTAAGGATAATTCGTCCCGTTTACTAATTTATCTAAAGGTTTTCTTTTCTTAACTATAGGATTTCTAGGATAATATTATAGTCAGTAATCTCTATAATTTAGAATATTTATCCTTATTAGGTTGTTCCTAGAATTTTAAACTCTTCTAGTTCTATAGTATATATAACTTTCTTCTAGAATTCTTTCCCTTCTATAGTTTAAATTATATAAAGTTGTTTTAGTTATATTATAGATATTTCTTTTC
>ML986704.1:56354-76091 GCA_010094045.1 Lojkania enalia
TAATTTAGCTAGGTATTTTAGCTCTAGATACCCTTTCGTAGTATTAGAGGTATATCTCTATACTAATACTATATATATACGTTTTATCTAATAATAATCTATATTAATCTTAAGTTAGTCTAAGATTAAGGCTTACTATTATTTAAATATTAGTTTACTACTATTTATAAGGCTTTTAATCTTAGGCGTATATTTAGTAAGGTAGACTTAAAAGAATTTAGGGGTAGCTAAAAGATTTCTTACTAGAAAAGTTATAAAAGTTTCTTAGTATATTATTAGTACTAACATATCTTATAAGCGAGCGGCCTATATAAGTAAGCGGTCCACTCTATCAACTTTTTTAACCTTTATATATATATAGCTTAACAATTAAATAATATAATAGTAATTTATAACTTGCGCGATTATTCTATAGAAACCTCTATATTCTTCTAGTATATATAAAAATTATGTCTAGTCTTACTGCAGCGGCTATAGTACGCTTTATACTATCTACTTATATCTAATCGCACCCTAAATTAGCGTATTATAGCTTAAGTTTCCTCCTTATCATCCTTTTTAGTAATAATTATCTCTTCTTATACTTTTATTAGGGTCTCTTATGCTTAAATCCACCTTTTTTTCTACTATTTCTATTTTATTACTACTTTATTCACTTTTTAAAAGCTGACGATTTTATTATATATTAACCCGATCTGATATATTACTTTTATAGAACCTTTCTTAAGCTAATTTAGCTTCTTAATAATAGAAGCTAGTAAAGAACTTATATCCCTTTAAATCTAATTATAAATTAATATTAATTAAGCTTCTAGCTCGCGCGTGTTACTTAGTATTTTTGCTTTCTATAGGGTATTATCTTATACTAGTAGTATTAGCGTACGAAGCTTTATATTAAGCTTTAAAAGTACCGCTTCTAAATTAAATAGGACTAGACTAGCTCCTTAAAAGCTTATATAGATATTATCCTTTGTAATTAATATATTAAAAGCAGCTTTAAAAGCTAGAAAGAACTTAAGTTTTAGAATATAGTTGATATAATTACGTGTTAAAACTAAGATCTAATTTCTATATATACCCTTTAATAGTAAGAAATAGCTTATATCTAGTAGCTGTAATAGGTGTAATAAATAAGCTGGTATATAGAGTAGAATAATGCTCTATTCCTCGTAGAGTTTCTAGAAATTAAGCGAGTTATAACTATTATAGCTATTAAAGATTAGTAGTCGACGCGCGCCTACTATACAATCCCTTATATACCTATAAAAGTACTTTAACTACTTAATACCGAGTTTATTTATTATCCAGCTGTTCTTACTAACTATAATAGTCTAGTTCTTAGGTATATTATCGCCTTTATACTAGGTAGAGAGATAGTAGTAGCTAGTAATAATAATAAAGAGTAGGAGCGCCTAGCTAGTAGTATTAATCCCCTAAATTACTAAAATCCATTTATAATTACCTAATTAAATTACCTTTAGTTAATTATATCTCTCTATACTTATAATAACTAGTTATAATAAGATAATATCTATTTAAAAGTTAGATTCGTCGAAGTTATATATATCTTTATCTATAATACTATACTTCTCCTTAGTACGCTATATAAGCTTAAACTAGCCTTTAATTACCTTAAGATCTTTATATAAAACTTTTTAGCGATTATAAAGCTAATTTAGGCGTGTCTTAAGCTTAGGAGTACGTCTAATAAAGTTTCTAGGCTAATATATACTAATCTAAACTATACTACGCTTAGTAAGTAAGCTATTAGCTATATCTTATATAGTAGTTAAAGTAGGTATAAATCCTCGCGAATCTAGGTTAAGTATATATTAAATAATAACCTCCTCTTTAGGTTTCGTTAGTTTCTTTAAGTTAGGCTTATAATTGTACTCTAAGTAGATTCTAGTATATTATTAACGTACAGTTGTTTAAATTATATTAAATATTAAAGTAGCGCGTCTTTTACTATTTATTTAGCCTCTTTTAGTAGCTAAGAGGGCTAAATTTACTTAATTCTCGTTTTAGGCTATATTCTTATTATTTCGTTGTTATATTATTATTAAAAGCTTAGGTATTATATTTTAGTAATAGAGTAGACTACTCGCTTATATAGGCTGCTTATTTATAAGATACGTTAATTTAGTAGTTTATAGAGGTTAATCGGGACTAATAGTTTTCTATTATATTAAGTATATAATCTCCTCTTATAAAATTATAATTTATTTTTTAAAGGTTAGTTTACTCTAATTTTCCTCTAGATTAGATAGGTTTTTTACTATAGGCCTTATAAAAAGGGGTCCGCCTATTATAGAACCCTTTATAAGAGATAATAGTTATTCTATACGCGTAGATAGAAGTTTACTCTTACTATAACTTACGCGTATATTAATTCTAGTATAGAAATTAGAAGGTAAATTATAGTTAGATATTAGCGGTTACCTCTAATTCTAATAGGTTATTAGTAGTCTTTAAGTTTCTACCTAGATATACTCTATACAGCTTTTCTAAAGTTAATTCTAATTATAGAGGATAGAAAATTCTAAACTTAAAGGCTTTAGTTAATAAAAAGTTTTTAAGATTCTATTTAAGTAACTAAATAATTTAATATAATAGTATATAAATATTATAATCTAATTTAAATCGAATATATTTTAGATTTAGATATAGTTAAATAAATAATTAATATAATATTATTAAAAAGACTATTATTAATAGTATTAAGTTTTTCTATATAATATATTAGTATAGGTAAGATAATAGGTCCGAATGCGGTACAAATCTACTTAGAGGTATATAAGAGTACGTAGGGGTTTAAGGACCTAAGAATTCTATTAACACCTATAAGCCTTATATAAAAGGATATAGAAAAACTACTAAACTATTTATAAGGGAGTATATAATTATATATAGATAGGAAAAGAAGTAGAACTAGGGGTAGAATAATATAAGTAAAAAGCTTTAGAATAAGGTTATATATAAAGCTTTTCGTAGAACGATTTCTTTATATTATTACATCTAGTAGGGTATATAGTTATATTTTAAAGCGTTTAAGTACTACCTATATATTTAAAGGGACTAAATTTAATACTTTAAAGGTTTTTTAATAGTTATTATATATAAATATATTAAAAAATACATCTCTAAAAGTTGGTAGAAAGCTTTTCTTATTAATATAGAATATATACTAGTATACTAAGTCTTATATATATTAAGAGTACTTCTACTTTAAAAGTCTAAAGTAAACTATATTAAATAGCTAGAAGATATATAATAAATAGGCTAATATATAGAAGGTAAGGATCTTATTCTTAAAATAGTAGTCTTTAAAATTCTAGTTAAGGTAGTTCTTATAGCTATCTAAAATTAGTAGCTAATATACTTCTACCTAAAACGCCTTTATATAAGTATTAAAGTACTTTAACTACTTAAAACTAAGTATATTATTCGTCCAGCTATTCTTAAATACTAAAAGCTTCTAATTATACGGTATATTTATTTTCTTATATTAAGTAGAGATATAGATATACTCTTTATAGATAATAAAAGGTAGGGTTATATACCCTACTATATAGATACTCTAGATAATAGTAATCTACTCTTAATTATCTAGCTATATAAGATTAGACTTTATATATCTCTCTAAGCCTATAATAACTTTTATAGACCTAATTATACTTATCTAAAAGCTAGTCTTATTAAAGTTATATATATCCTTATTATAGATACTGTAGGTAGCCTTTATATACGCTATAAGCTTAAACTAGATTCTTATAGTCTTAGGATCTTTGTAAAGAGCTCGCTGTTAATTATAGAGTCGATTAAATCGTATTATAAGGCTATCCGTTCGCTTGATAAAGTTCCTAGGCTACTGCTAGCTAACATAGCCAGTACTACGCTTAGTGAGCAGCTTATTCGCTATATCTTATACAGCACCTAGAGTAGGCGTAAAGCCTCGCGAATCTAGGTCAAGTATATATATAATAATTACCTCCTCTTCTAGCTTAGTAAGCTTCTTTGAGTTGGGCTGGCAATTGCGTTGTGTAGGCTTCCCGGCGCGTCGGCTGCGAAGCGTGCTTTCAGGGACGTTAGACGTCGCTGCAGCGCGGTTAACGCTCTGGATCTAATTCTGATCGATGATAGCCTTCAAATTGCGAAAGTCTTGAGTTCCGCTTTGGAAATTGGCGGAAATAGCAACTTAGATAGCAGCTGATGACCCGTACCTTGGAGAAAGAGCGCCATTGCTAGTTCTAGTGTTGAAAGCTGATTAGAGTCGGTGATGGATGGCATTTCAAGTTACGTGTAGTAAATTAGGAGCAATTATCCAGATAATAGTTCGATAGAAGGCATGGTTCTCGCTCCACGTCCTGTAATTTATCGGTGGTCTGAGGGACGATTTTGTCACACGTTGGCTAAATGTCTTAGTCAAAGCCTTCTCGCGCCTCTTCATGTTTACTGCATTGAATTCCTCGAGTGAATACTTCCCGGAGTAGTCCCCGAGGTCTGCACGACGGATGAGCGCCATTAAATCTGTCCGGATGAACAAGGCTTCGAGTAGCTTCCTGATGTTGCTCCTTGGTATGACACTTATAGTAAACAAAGCCAAGTGCAAATTGTCGCATAGTTGCTTGCATCCCAAACAAAAGTTGAGTGGTCCTTTTTTTCTTTTCACTGTGCTTAAGGTAATTAGGGTGGGCAGCTTGTTTGGGATGTTGAGAATGTGAGGATGCCTTAGGTATTCGGGGGCAGGTTAGAAATCTAGGTACCACAACAAATCAGTTTCTAGATTCTCATATTCAGGGTCAGTCTAATGGGGATCGGGTGCTACCATGTTCAGTGTTGTAGATGTGCGATGTTGAGGTGGGCGTTGGGAAGTTAAGGTGTGCCAATTTTGTCAAGCTGCAGACCGGCCTTGGCAAAACATGCAGTGACGACACAATACCTTGCTGTTTCAGTTTCACTTTCAATTCCGCCTATTATGCTCGTGTGCGAAGCACGCCACAATCCATAGAGCTATTCAAAAACCATGCGCACGAGGGGGTCAATTTCTTGTCCCTACTTCCATTGGGTCGCGTATCAAACCAATCAACGACTTGCATTCTCAGGACATGTTCAACTTCTCTATCTCGCGTCACGGTAGAATGCCTGATTTAGTTTCCCGCTCATGGTTTGACTTGATTGGCTTTATTCCTCCCCTATATTCAAAATTTAGGTAATCTATTTAGGCTTATTGCGAGAACTACTTATACCTACCATAGGATGTTTTTAACTCCTAAACGACCCTATCATGTCGTATAGAGCCAACTTCCGTATTCGACAACGCTAATAGTCGCACGAATGAATAGTTCATTGAGTCCGCCACCTTGTTCTACATTAGGGATTTATCTATAACCCACACTTCACCTTCAGTTTTAGGCGAGGTTGTGGTGCGGTTCGTAGGGTCTTGATTAAAGCTTGTCGGTCGTAGACCTCTCCAGACTATTGAAAACCTTGGCGCTACAAAAACCTTCAAAGGGGACTTTTATCGGCCCTGAAGTCCCCAAAAGTGAGCATACTGCCTGTGTGCGGATCAAAGGGGGCTCCACTTGGGATTCCCTAGCTTCTCCTAGGACGGCAACTTGACCGTACGCATATTGATGAGATCATTTCCTCCGCCCACAAAAAATGCCTTGAATCGATGTCAAAAAACATCCCTAGCCCATTTTTTGGCGGTCGGGTTATAGGCGCTGCAAACTCTTGAGCAGCACATCGTTCAAGACTGTGTTAGTCGTGTAGAGAGCAAATGTCCAATCTCGCACCAGCCCTCTCTGCAGTCTCCGCACGGATTCCTTCGGTTTATCAATGATTAAATTAACCGGAACGGACGTGTGACCGGGATTCTTGGACTGGTGGAATAAAATGTAAGCCTGCCAAAAATGGACGGTTCCACATTCACAAAATTTATATTTAGAATGCGAACTTCTTTCACCATTTCCTGGATAGCCCTGAAAATTGAAAGTTCTATCAATGCATATTAGCATGTCATGGCTATGGGGTGAGTGCAACTGTGTCCTACTATTCCTCTCAGGAACTCGATATAGTGCAAGGGGCTCCGGCCTGGAACGAGTGGATTCGTCGCGCATTCATAATGCGGCTATAAGGCTAAAGGAACAACGAATGAAAGCGCATCAATTTGGTGTGATTCGCTCAGGACTACGAGGACTAACAGCTTAGGGTTGATCCGGAAGTGGTGTTCGGAGGTTCTTGGTCAATAGGGGGACTTAAGTTTCGGGCGTGTTGATTGTCACACCGCCCCCACGTGCATACAGATGCTTACTAAGGCGGGGTGGAGCTAACCGCATACGGAGCAGCTTCATGAACTTCTCGCTGCTTCTCAACCCCTGCTATGCCGGGAATCTATTTTCAAGTGACACGCATTCCTCGGTTTATCTTACTCCGGCTTGTGAATACTATCTTAAGAAGAATTTCCCCTAGGCTCTTTGCTATTTCAAGGAATCGCCATAATGCCCTCGCTCAACCAAAATGCACGATCCCAGCCAGCCGCATCATCTATCGAATCTTGGCGGTATGTCGAGTCAGGCAACTACGTGAGGCGTCCAATGGCTAAACTACGAATCCCGAGTTGGATTGTGATTCTGAAAGCTTAAAATAGCAGGATCCTGTTGCCTGGCTGGTTTGCAGCAAACCTTTCATCTTTTAAATCGGGCTGATCTCTCGTATGAACGCGCCCCTATCGCTTGTCGCTTGTTCCTTTGTACCCAGTGCCTCTAAGCGTCTAGCTTACTTGTCCTCAAGTATATCAGGATCAAAAACCAGTATCATGTCGACTCAATCTAGATTCCTTTCCCAGACGCTCCAATCCATTACATTGACTAAGACGCGAGAGCAGGAAAAGCGCCGCAAAACTTTCGAAAACCGTAAAGCCGAAATTTTACAAGATGTTCAAGATTCCCATGATGAGGGCTCACGGATCAAGCTGCTCATAAATGCGTTCAAGAACCTCCCGATGAGCAACAGAGGCGTTTGGTATGTGGATGATAACCGCGAGAGCACCGTCAGCAACGCCACCAGCTACCTGGAGCAATCCCAATTCGACCCTTCAGTCTCATCCGCTGTTCTTCAAGGGTTCGAAAAGAAATTCCACCAAATTCTAGAGCAGGAAAGTCAGCGATTCAAGTTCGCTGATCTATATCATCGTCTACTGATTGAATGCACTGAAGCTAATGGCGCACCTATCGTGGAATCTAAGTTAAACAAAGAGGAACTAGACGGCTCGTTCGAACATGTTCAAAGATTCACGTTGCAGCAATTGAGGGAAAAATTTAGTAACGTTGTTTTCACACCGCTGGAGACGGATGAAGTTGCGATCGACGGCTACCTGCACTCCATGTTCGAGGATGACCATGCTGCCACTGTGTTAGAGGAATGTCGCACTCGTGTGACCAAATTTGGTGGAGAATTCATCAGCTTGACATCTCCGTTCACTCGCAGCGCAGTCGTAGACTGCATTCATGCTCTCCTTACGAATGATCTCCTGAACGATACAGCGAAAATTACCCTAAATCAGTTTTCCACTAATGAGGTTGTTTTGGACGAAATTGCTGATGTGCTCAACCTCCGATTCTCTGATATTGCTCAATGGTCGTGGGAAGCCGATGAAGGCATGTATTATGAACCACGTCGTCAGACTAATGGAAAATATCGAATCATGATGGATCAAGACATACTCCAAGCCATATTCTTGCACTATATTGCAGTAAAATGGTCCTCCACCTTGAAAACAATATTTCGCTCTCTAGTCCAAGACAGAAAGTTCTGGAACGAAGCGGAAGAGATGACGACCGAACAAAGAGCCCGCTATGCCTATTTTACTGGAGCCAAGCCTTTCGTTGGTTCTTCAATCAAGCAGTATAAAATATCAGACTTTCAAGCCAATTATTTTCTATCTTCCATGCCGTCCTCATTGAAAGATGCCTCAGATCCCTATGGTGGAACAAGCGATTCCGACAATAATCCCAAATCAGGGCGTGGCATCCGCCAATGGCTTCTCCGTCAAATTGCGACAGACGTTATCATTCACCGCTCGTTATATGGCGAGGTAGCAGTGGTGCAATCTGATCTACAATGGTACGCTACTAGCCTTCCGCACTCGACCCTATTCACAGTTCTGCGCTTCTGGGGAGTTCCGGAAAGTTGGATCATATTTTTCAAAAAGTTCGCGGAAGCCCCGCTACGCATGAATGAGACACCGGGCCAAAATGTCCGAATCCGGAAGCGTGGTATCCCTATCACAGATGCGTTTGAGAAATTGTTCGGAGAGTGCGTACTCTTTGCAATGGATGTCGCTGTCAATCGACTCTCCAAGGCGACTCTCATCCGTTTCCACGACGATCTATGGCTGTGTGGTGGCCCTGCTCAATGTGCGGCTGCTTGGGAGACTATTCAAGGCTTTGTCAAAGTCCTTGGACTTGATATCAATACCAGCAAAACGGGCTCCGTGTACCTTTCTAACAGGGATCGTGATTCTGATATTGTGACAAAATTTCCACAAGGCCCGATCTGTATGGGTATGTTACAATTAACGGAAAAGGGCGAATGGGCTATCGATCAGGGCCAAGTTTCAGCTCATACACAACAGCTTCGGAAACAGCTAGGTCAATGCACGAGCGTCATCTCTTGGGTTCAAATATGGAATGCCTGTATGGGGGCATTCTTCCAGGGCGTATTTGGTCAGCCTGCCAACTGTTTTGGGCAGGCTCATGTTGACTCTATCCTCGAAACATACGCATGGATGCAGCGCGAGCTTTTTGAAGCTCACGATGGCAGCGTAACGAACTATCTCCGAGAAGTTATATGCATGCGCTTCGGTGTCGAGAACATTCCTGACTCATTCTTCTTCCTTCCAGAAGAGTTCGGTGGACTAGGTCTGAAGAACCCGTTTGTACCCTTCTTCATGCTCAAAGGTCAACTATGCAAGGATCCACTTGACTCCATCGCCAAATTCCACAAAGAAGAGCAAAAAGCTTACAAAGATGCTGTTGAGGCCTTCTCTGCGTTATCTGATGCCGAGAAGCAACGGCGCTACAAAAAATTCTTCGAGGACGACAATGCGAAACACATTTCTATTACTGACGAACCTTTCTTCTCATTTGAAGAATACACGATGTACCGAGAGTCGCATTCACGCCTTCTATATCTCACATATCTCGAACTAACGCTGAGACCCAAGGGGAAGGATATCCTGCTCACTCGTGAGAAGGAGTTTTGGTTTCAGGAGCTGAGGGCATCGCATGGTGTTGGATGGAACGGGTTGTCGGGGGAGAATAAGTGGCTCATGAACTTGTATGCTGGGGATTTGATGGGAAGGTTTGGGTCGCTGAGTATCGTTGATCGAAAGCTTTTGCCGGGTGGGGCTTTGAAAGTAATGGGAAGGAAGAAGGTCGTTTGGCAGTTGATCATCTGGGAGTAGGGGGAATGGTAAGATAAAAGAAACTTACTCAGGTATATTTCAGTTCGTATTGTTTAATTCTAGTATTTTTTAAATAGTATGAGTAAATAAACTAGCCAAAGAATATCTTTGCTTAAAATATTGATAAAACTAGCATATTTATATACTAATGATATATTATATTAGAGAGTATATAAATATTACTCTTGTCTCCTTAGCAATTAAGAAGAGATTCTACTAATATATCGAGCTATTATGGCGCTTTTTATCACATGTCTCTACTATCCTATAATAACTGGCCTGCTTTTCAGGCCTATATAGTGTTACTACTGCCAGCCTCTAGCCAGGCAGGCCACTTACCCTCCTTCAATACATCAATATTCGCCGCAGGAATTGACGCTGCCTGATGCGCGAAATTTTGACTACATGTTAAACCGCAGATTTTAACTATGTAATCATTAATGCTTAGAGCCACCCCAACAAAAAACACATCATGGAACTAGACTCTAAACAAGGCTAAGTTAAAAAATTTGCGGGAACATTGCTTGCAAGCACAATAATAGTCCAAGATGCCAGCTGCAATATCTGTCTCGGTAAAGAAGTGTGACGGAGCCAACCATTAAAACGCCTATGGAAAATGCTAACTCTTTTCAACGCTTACTAATTACCCACTTTAACGGGCAGACTTTTGCAGGGGTGTGGCCGGAGGGGGTCGATTATCTCCCATACAAACTTACTCTCATCCGATCAAATATTACTGGATATATCGAATAGAACGTATATAAGACGGCACATTCTACTAGAGGGAGAAACCTACCTCCGCTGAAGTATAATTTTGAATTATTGATGTGCAACCTTTCTTGAGGCAATGTAGCCACTCTGCCTCATTTAGATAACACTTCAAACCTGCCAATGCCCTAGATCTGTAGAGAAAAATTTCAAATTCTGGAAAACGTTCACGGTATTTGAAATTTATACAAAACTGAAAGACCATTCAATGAGGATCGGAGGAAATGCACAACAGAAGACAAAGAAACCTGTCGCGTATCAGGGAGCATCAATTGCTGAGGCAAATATTGATGTATTGGAGGAGGGTAAGTGGCCTGCTTCGGCAGAAGCCGGCGATGGCGAGACTATATAGGCCTGAAAAACAGACCAACTATAATAGGATAGTAGAAACATGTGACAAAACCCGCACAGTTAGGGGGCTCAGTCACCAGGGTTCTAGCGAATGATGACGAAAGTGAACCAAAGGAATCCGTCATAACGATCGTCATCATTGCGGAACGCGAGAAGTAGCCGCCATTTTTAAGTATACCTGCTCAAATTCAAGGGATATTCCTTTGTATGTTGAGACGGTAGACTTGCCCCCTTGGCAATCAAAACAGACGTTAATGTTACAGCTATACAAAGGCACCTAGACCAGTTGACTAGAAGGCAGCTTTGCTATTCACTGCAGCTGGGGGGGTGTGTTACAGCTAAGCTATTCACAGTTAGCCCCTTGGCAGGTCCAGGGATATATATGTAGCATGTCTCGCATTTCTAGTCAATAGACGCAGTTTTTCCAACCCTCATCAGAGCCAGCCAGCTCTGACAGTTAACGTCCGCGATCGACAAGGCCAGACTACTCTGATGCACGCAGCAGGCCTTCTCGTCGAGAATGAAGGCGTATCCCAAACGTCCCTCGATCTCCCAGACGTAGAATCTGATGTTAAGAACGAAACCGAGAGGAATGCTTCGATAATCGTAGCATACCGTCGAGGCCGCTAGGCGGTGGAGATGTGTCTAGATGTGCCTTTCATCAACTTTATGGTCACTGATAAGTATAATAATACTGCTCTCGACATTGCAAAGAAATGTAATCATGCAGATATTGTTGAAGTTTTGGAAAGAAGGCAAGATTAAGCAAGGGTAGACGGCTTAGCCAGCTCAGACATCAACTTGGGTCTTGAACTCATCCCCGTCATCACTTTCTTAACTAGTTAGAACGCTTGTCTCTTTGGTTTTCCGTGAGCTCCCGTTAATTTCTAATGATTGAGGAGGCCAATTTCTTTCGTTCCACCTGCTAAAGCCTTGTCTCGTGTTCGTGTTTGCGCACAGCCACCTCTAACCTTAGGTGCCCTGGCCTTCAAGCATGGTAGTAGATGGTATTCCACGCGATGCTCATCCAACAAGGATTTATTCAATAAAAGATCGCACATAGAAGGAATGGGTGAAAAGATTATCTCAGGTGGTCGAGTTCTCTTCATGGAAATCTCTCTCATGAACCGTACTGGCGCCTTATCTAGCGCATCAAACTCTGGACAGAGAGGAGCAAACCTCCTGCTATCACCTATAATAGGAAACCCAGCGATTGAAGTCCTCCCATTCCGTTTCCTTCCCAGAGAGAGTGGAAACTTACTGCGACATGAGCTGAGAAACCTTCGTGGTGGATACGTTCTGGTCTATCATGCAACAGCTGTGCGAACCTGGAATATCAATGACTTTTGTTCAACGAGCTGCTAGCAGAAATCGCGAACAGATATACCGAGAAGTATTGGGTGACTAGGTCTTGTACATCTTTCCATCGCTAGCCTATAGCCTAACGAAACAGCCGTTTTCTATCTTCGTAGCTCTAAATCTACCAAGAGCGCCCAGAGTACATTATCACCTTGATTACGAACCTTGCATATACAACCGTGTTCGAGAAATTAATCGCAAGGAATATGGCGAGTTCCCTCACTTGGTTTGCACTACTTGTGCCGACCGAAATGGAGAGTTGTACTTTGATATATATCAAGTGGTGGCCTCGTAACGACGAAATGCTTAAAACAAGATATTTGAGGTAGTATAGGAAATTACAGTCTCTGCATTCACTAAAGACGTGCCGGTTAATATGAGCCATGAGAGCCTGAGCTTTAATTGCATTTTAATTAAATAGAAGGTTCTCAGGGGCTATACTCGTCCTTATATATATATTATGCTTTCCACTTCCAATTGCTCATGACATTCGCCAATTTCTACCAACCATTCTTCTATATCGTTTATTCTCCATCTGTACTCTGCATCTCACTTTTAACTCCTATAAGCTCAGGTCACTTGCCTGATTAGCTATATAGCCCTTAGCTAAGCAGTCTTATATAATATATTTCCCCCGCCGTACCCTGACCGGGAGGTTAAGGAAACACCGAAGGGCCTCATCAATGCATCTATCTATACTACCCTATACAGTCTCCACCCCCTCCTGCTTACAGTTATAAGCCCGGCCTAACCCGCCTCTTCTATTAATTTAATACCATCTGTCTTATTAATTATATATATCTACCGCTCTATTAGTATTATTATCGTAATATTAGAGAACGCTGTCTAAATAGATGTTATCCTCGAAGGTTAAAATAACTAGAATCTTAAGATCTTTATAATTATCTAGCTAATATAGAAGAAACATAGAAATATATTAATTCTAAATAGCTCTATTAACTCTTTTAGAAACTAAAAAAGTTAATCTAGTCTTCTATAGTTATTAGCGTAGATAGAGTACTAGCTTTTAAGTTTAGTTAAGATACTTTTAATTAGTATAATATTAATATTAAAATCCGATAATATATTTTATAAACGAGCGGCTTATATAAATAAACAGTCTACTTTATTACTAAAATATAATATTTAAGCTTTTAATAATAAGTTAATAATAATAAAATAATAATATAGGTTAAAATAAGAATTATATAAGTTTAAGTCTTTTAACTATTAAAAGATGCTAAATAAATAGTAAGAAATATATTACTTTATTATTTAATATAATTCGAACGACTATATACTAATAATATACTAGTATTATGGTAATACCGCGACACCTACACCTATACTACTCTTACTATAATACCCGAACCAGCTGCTAGTAATAGCTATTAGCTGCTAGCTAGAATATAACCGACTTATTATAACTACGATAGAGGAAGATTTCGCCGACCCAGCTAGCCTGTATAGTAGTACAGATCTAGCTCCTATAAAAACCTATATAATATAGATATTTCTATTCTTTATATAACGTTTTAATATTTATATATAGTATATAGTAATAGAGTTAACTATTTAAAGTACGATTAATTAACTATATATAAGCGTTTGTAATATTATATTATATTATCTACTATTATATACTATAGATAAGAACGCGCTTATTAATATATTTAAGGAGATTAAAAGTAAACTAGACTCTTTATAGTAGAAGAATAAGATGCTAGTAGAGGCTTTAATAACCTAGAAGAACTACTATAAGTTAGACTTTAAAGTAATATAAAGAGAATTTAGTAGCTGCTAAACGGCTATCTCTCTACTAACTACTAGTATATTAATAGTAATAGAACTATTACCTACTCTTAACCTAATTTAACCTATAACTCTAGCTTCTAAACAAATATTTATATTAACTTCTAATCTGCTTAAAACTATATATAATCTATATTTCTATTTTAGCTATTTATCTAACCTTCTAATATTTTCTAGTAAACGCTTAGAGCTTTTATACTTTATTAAAAAGTTCTACTATAAACTAAAAGGAAATACTAACTAATATTTAACTAAATATACCCGCTTTCTATATACCTATTCTTACCTAGAATAAGACCTAGTAATATTAGTTAACCTATTAATAGATAAGGGTATTAACTTTATAAACAGTTTAGTCGCCTTCTTAAAATCTACCTATAGTAACTAGAACAAGAAAACTATAGTATAGAGTAAGCTAGAGACTTTAAAATAAGGTTAAAGTAGGTTTTCTACTTACTTTACTAAATTCTAACACCTAATTGTAGATACTAAACTAAATAAAATTAGATAAATTATATATTTCTAACGTTCTCTTTCTAATAAGTTCTACTATACTATAATAGGTATTATAATATCTAGTACCCTAAACAACTACACTAACCTGATTTCCCTATATAATACTAACTTATATTACCTATCTAGTAACTACTATAAATAACTAAAGTATTATACTACTTACTAGAAGAACCTAAACGTTATAAAACTCGATACTTCTAGTTATATACCTATAGGCTCTAATAAATAAGAGAGGTAGTACTGTAAAAAATACTACTATAAGTATAGTAGTAAGGGATATATTTTACTAGAATATAGTACCCCTCTACTATTAATCTATTAAAGGTCTTAGAGCTCTATTATATCTTATAAATCCTATTCTCGATCTTCTAACTAATTTTCTAACTAATCCTTAATATGCTTATTATTTTATAGATAAGGTTATTACTTTTACTCTTAAATACACCTAGTTTTACTAACTAGAATATTATTAAAAGGTCTATTCTAGAAATAAGTTACATTTTAGAACTATATTTATACTAAATCTCTATATTCTTATAGAACTACTAGATTCTAACTTCTTTCTTAATTTATTAAGACTTAATCTAGTAAGATATTAATATTCTTATTAATACTAAAGCTACTAGTTATAGATATATCTATAGAGACCTTATATATACTTTAAAATTCTAAAAGATATAACTCTTATATAATTTATACTCGATTAGCTTTAATAGAGAAGTTTTTTATAAGAGAACTATCTTCTATTTAGTTATTCTAATTCTCTAATATCTAAACTATTTAGAGATAGTATATTTATATATAATTATACTAGAAAAATACTAGATAATTCTAAAATAGTTATAGATATATAAGTATTATATAAACCTAGACTATAAGAATAAATAGCTAGTCTTTACTACTAACTAATACCTAACTTAATACTTATAATCTACTAGTATTATTATTTATTAATAAGCTATTTAAATAGTTATTAAAGATTAAAAACTACCTAAATCTAATATATAAGGAGATTCTAAAGTAATTAATTTATAACTCCTATATAATCTAAAACCTAGATAGTACTACTTAAAGTTCTACCTATTAAACTATACTTAATATTATTACTAACTATCTAAAATATTATATTAGTTAGAAGAATTTAAAATTAAAACTAATCTAACTTTAGATAAAAATTATAGCTATAAGAACCTATCTAAACTTAAATATCTAAAGTCTATACTATAGCTAGATATATATTATATAAATACTACTCTACTAATTTAACTCTTTTAATAATTTAACTGTAAAATCTTTACTATATTAATAGCTAATATTAATAAGGCTCTAGCCCTAAAGGTATATACTAATCCTATTACTAAAGTACTTAAAGAATACTATAATCTATTATTTAGCTTCTTATATAAAAATATAGATAAGTTATCTAAATAATAATTATATAATTATAAGATTAAACTAGAGAATAGTAGGTAAACTAGCTTTAGTCTATTCTATAGAATATCCTAGAACGAGTTAAAAGTACTAAAGAAGTATCTCAATAAGAACTTATCTAAGAGATTTATTAGAGTAAGCTTATTACTAGTAACTATACTTATAATCTTTATAAAGAAATTTAGAGGTAGTTTCTAATTCTATAAAGATTATAGAGTCTTAAATACTATTACTATTAAGAACTAATACCTAATTCTACTAATCTAAAAAATATTAATCTAATTTAATAAAGTTTAATATTATTATTATATTTAATAAGTTAAGAATTATTAAAAGAGATAAATAGAAGACTAGCTTTTATATATACTATAAACTATTTAAATACCTAGTAATACTTTTTAGTTTAGTTAATACTTTAAGTATATTCTAATACTTTATAAATAATATAACGTATAGTATAAGTAAGCTGATTACCTAAGCGAGTTAATTATAATGCTAAGACTATACTAAAATCGTAACTACTTTTCGTAAAATATTATACTTTCTTATATTCTATCGTATTATATAGTATAGTAGCCTATTCTTCTATATCTATAGCATTATTTTTACACGTCCGCGAGTTATATCTAGCCTTGCTATACTATCTACAGCGCCTTTAAGTCGGCTGGCCTCTATTAACACGCGCCTTCTTTCTACTCTTCTTCCTATTAATATAAGCGCTAAACTCTTTTAGAGTAGTTAATTAAGCGCCTTCTTTAATTGTTAGGTTACCTTTCTTCTATATACGCTTTCTTTTATATAATTAATATTATATAGCGGCCTTATTAGCTGCTTAAAGCTTAGCGACTTAAGCGTATAATAGTACGTTTTTATATATTATATACGCAGCACTCTTTATAAACTATTTAAACGTTTCTACTATTAAAGTAGATAAACTATCTAAATACTTTTAAACTTTTAATCGAACGTATATAGATTAAGACCTAAATTTAATAGGATTACTTAGTATTTTTAACTTCTAAGAGATATTTTTAACTATAGAAGGTATTAGCGTATATAATTAAACTTTAAGCTTTAATAGTACTATATCTAAGTTAAATAGAACTAGACTAGCGCTTTAAAAGCTACTTAGGATATTATTCTTTATAATTGCTATATTAAAAGCTGCTTTAAAATAGGATAAAAACTCGATTTTTATAATACAGTTAATATAACTATATATTAGCTGCTCGACTTAGCGCCCGTACGCAGTCTTTAAAGGCGAGAAACAATCTATATCTAGTAGCTATAGTAGGTATAATAAATGTAGAGGTATATAGAGAGTAATAATATTCTTTTTCTTATAGAACTACTTAAATTCAAGCGAGTTATAGCTCTTATAGCTGTTAAGAATTAGTAATCGATATATATTAATAGCATAATCTTTTATATATATATTAAAGTACTTTAACTATTTAATACTAATATTATTTATCGTCCAGCGGTTATTAGTAACCTATATAGTCTAGATTAGTAGAATATTATCTTCTTTATATTATATAGAGAGGTAGTAGATACCTATAAAAATAATAAAAGGTAGTATTATCTATTCTATCGTATTAATATCCTAGATAACTATAGTCTACTTATAATTATATAGCTGGAGCTGCTTTAGTCGATTCTATCTCTTAGAGCTAGTAACTACTACTTTTATTAATATTACGACTATTATAAAATTTAATTTATTAAAGTTGTATATATTTTTATTAATAATACCGTATTTAGCCTTTATATTCTATATAAGGTAGAACTAGCCTTTTATAACCTTAGGATCCTTATATTTAGCTCTTAAATAGTTGTACTTTTAATTAAATTTAACTTTAAGCTTAGACGTATATTTAATAAAGTTCTCTACCTAGTTTTTTCTAATCTAGCTAGCAGAGCGCGTAGCTAGTAGTAAATTGGCTATATCTTAAATAGTAGTAAGCTACGGTAGAAATCCTCTTATATCTAGATCTAGTATATACTGAATAATTACCCACTCAGTCTTACTAAGCTTTATTAAATTAGACTAGTAATCGTGTTATAGAGCTGTTCCTTACCTTTATATACTAAGTATACTTTAGAAGATATTATAGATTAATATAATACGACGTATAGTTAGTATTACGTCTTATTAAAGAGCTTAGAGTGTAAGCTGTATTCTAGCTTCTTTCTAAATTAATACTACAGTTATTAGTTATAGTATAATATTATAAAGTATAATTATCGCGATTTTAGTAGAGTTTTAGTATTATAATCAGCTTGCTTAGGTAATTAGCTTGCTTAGGTAATTAGCTCGCTTATACTATATTACTAAAACTATACCTTAATATATTTTATACTACCTATATTAATAATATCCTAATATTTAGTAAGAATCTAAAGGATTATAAGTAATATATCTAGCTAGTTTTTAAAGCCTTAAAAGTAAATAGCTTATAGTTTAATATAGATAAGTATAAGTTCTACTAGTTAGAAGTAATCTACCTAAAATATATAATTAATATAGAAGAGATCTATATAAACTTAAAGAAGGTAGAGACAATTATTAACTAGAAATACTCTAAGAATATAAAAAATATTTAAGCTTTTATAGGCTTCGCGAGCTTCTACTAATAATTTATTAGTAACTTCTTATAGAAAGTCTCCCTCTTAATAGCCTTAACTAAGAAGAATACTTAATTTAACTAGAATAATAGCTGTTAATATTCCTTTAACTATCTAAAGGATACTTTTATCTCTATACTAATTTTCTAATTCTTTAACCCTAAATTATTAATAGTAGTAGAAGCTAATATATCTAACTTTATAACTACTTATATACTATTTTAGAGAGGTACTAATAGTAAACTAAGACCTATTACCTACTTCTCTAAGCGTATAAACTCTACTAAAAGCAACTATAAAATATATAATAAAGAGCTACTTATAATTATCTAATATTTTAAATAATAGAGGCCTGAATTAGAAGATATAGTATTTTTTATAGAAGTATTAAGTAATTATAAGAACTTATAATACTTTATAATAATAAAGTAGCTAAACTATTAATAGGTCTATTAGTTAAAATATCTATTAAGGTTTAACTTTAGTATTATATATTAATCTAGAAAACTTAGAGAGAAGCTTAATATCTTAATTTAAAGGTTATAAGATAAGTTTATATAAGAAGAGGCTTATAGAAGTTATTAATAGATATTACTTCGTTCTAAACTATTCTAATAGATAGAAATAGGTAGATTAATTATAGAGATTATTAATAAAGAATACCTAAATAATAATCTAATCTAAAATACTCTAAAACTATTAAAAGAAGAAGCCTATTAATTTAAACTCCTAACTCTAGCTAATTATAAAAAGTATAATAATTAACTATACTACTAAGATTAACTTATAATATTAAACTATAATAAACTAAAGTTTAAACTACTATAAGCTATCTATAACTTATCGTCTAGTAGATATTCTAGTTAAGAAAAGATCTTAAAACTACTCTAGTATAAATACTATTAGTTAAAGATATTTAACTTAGAATAATAATATATAGGTTATTATTATATATACTAAAGAAATAAGACTTTTAGAGAGAAGTACTATAGATTACTAAAACTATTACTTATACCTAAATAAAGGTTTTAAAATATTTCTACAGACTTTATAATTAATCTACTAGAATTAGAAGGTTGTATAAATATTATAGTAGTAGTTAATAGGTTTAGTAAGTATAGATACCTAATACTATCCGTAAGAATTAAAACTTCTAATATTATCTAACTATTCTATTATTATATATAGGTTTACTATAGACTATTATATACTATTATATCCGACTATAAAATATAGTTTATTTCTACCTTCTACTAAAAACTTTATAAATAGCTATAAATTAATATATATATATTAATTAACTTCTATTTAAAGACTAATAGTTAAATAGAGAATACTAATATAGTAATAGAATAAGTTCTCTAAGCCTATACTAGCTATAAATAAGATAACTAGGTTAAATA
>ML986704.1:76871-92426 GCA_010094045.1 Lojkania enalia
CTAATACTAATATAGTTTATAAACGAGCTATTAGTATAAGCAAGCTATTACCCTACTAAGATTTAAACGACTTAATCGCGATAATTATTAACTATATATATATATACTATAGAAAGCGATAGTTTATTAGATTATTTAACACCTATACTATTAATTTAGTATATTTAAGTATTATAGCTAGACTGTTTATAGCGCCTGCAGCTCTATTAAGGCTAGCTACTCTCTTATAGCTAAGTACTCTAATTATAAATTTTCTTATTAATCTACCCCTCAATATTATTTTAATTAATTATATCCTTACCTACAACCTTTATTAGAATCTTCTACTTCTATAATCGCTTTCTTTTCTATTATTTTCGCTTTATTACTACCTTATTCGCTCGTTTAAAGCTCTTAATTTAATTAACAATCAGTATAATCGAATACGTTATTATTATAGTACTCTTTTAAAGCTAATTAAAGGCTACGATAATTAATATAGGTAATAAGTCTTAATATTACTAAATCCTACTATAAATTATTATTAATTAAGCCTCTAGTTTACGTATATTACTAGGTATTTTAGCCTTCTAAGGGGTAGTTTCTAGTACAGGTAGTATTAGCGTATATAGCTTAATATGAAGCTTTAATAGTACCGCTTTAAAAGCTTATATAGATATTAGCTTCTATAATTAATCGATTATAGGCTGCTTTAAAAGCTAGAAGGAAGGTAGTCTTATTAATATAGTTAATATAATCGCGTATTAAAGTTGAGATCTTAATACTATACTTAACTAATAGTCTATTTACTATAGTTTATATGCTGTTAATTATAGGCGGAAATCCTCGTAAATTCTAATTAAGGATATAACTAATAAGTACCTCCTCTTTAGTCTTTATAAGCTTCTTTAAATCCGGCTTATAATCGCGTTACACAGCTATTCTAGTATATTAAAGGTAGAGAGTATTTTAAGGGTAGTAAAAAGTTGTTATAGTACTATTCTTAGTTAAAACTTAACCTTAATTAATAGCTAAGATTATAAGAATAATTTATAATTCTTTATAGATTAATTGCGTATTACTATATTAAGCTATTATATATTAATCTAGATAGGCTATTAAAAGTTTAGTAAAATAACAGCTTACTTATACTAACAGCTTACTTATAAACTATGTTAGTATTAATAACTACTATTTAATTATAAATAATCTATATATAATATAAAAACCTAACTTATAAAAACTTATAATTAAGAGGGGGGTATTATTATAGTAATACCGTAATATCTATACCTATACTACTCTTACTATAATATTTAAACTAGCTGCTAGTAATAGCTATTAACTATTAGCTAGAATATAACCGACTTATTATAACTATAATAAAGGACGGTTTTACTAACCTAGCTAGCCTATATAGTAGTATAAACCTAGCTTCTATAAAAACCTATATAATATAGATATTTCTATTCTTTATATAATATATTAATATTTATATATAGTATATAGTAATAGAGTTAACTACCTAAAGTATAATTAACTAACTATATATAAGCGTCTATAATAACTAGAATCTACTTATAGTATAATTATAAGTCTAATTTAAAGAGACTTCTAAAATTTAAAAAAGAGATTATTATTTAATATATATTTAATCTAAATTTATAAAGATTTATATTTTCTTTAGCTACTATAATATAAAGTACTATTAAATAAACTACCCTATTAAGTAAGCTAAAATTTCTAAGTAGTAAATATAACAAATATAATATATAATACTTTAATATCTATAAAGAGGAAATATTTAGTAAAAAGATAGAATTAAGTTTATTCTTTAAATTTATAAAGCTAGCTAATTCAAAAACCTATAAGTTACTACTAATATATTTAGTATACTATAACTAACTTTCTAGTAGAGATATAAAGAAACTTTTATATATACGAATTATTATAGAAACTACTAAAAGGTAACTATAATTAAAAAGTAGATAATTATATAATATATTTTTAACCTAGATTTATAAGGGTTTATACTTTAGCTATATAAGGTAGTAGATATAGTAGATAAACTATTAGCTATATAGAAAAAAGCTAGTAAATAAGAATTAGACTAAAAGATTTATAATATATATAAATAAGTTTAAAATAGCGTTTAATTAGGTAAATAACTATTAGAGAATATAGTAGAAAGATTTTAAAGTTATTAATATATAGTTTAAGTTTATTAAGAAGATAAAAGCTATATATAATATTTATAATAAAGATATAACATACTTTATAAGTAAGCGGCTTATATAAGTAAGTAGTCCACCCTATCAACTTTTTCAACTTTTATATATATATAGCTTAACAACTAAGTAATATAATAGTAATTTACAACTTGCGTAATTATTCTATAGAAACCTTTTCATCCTTCTAGTATATATAAGAATTATACTTAGTTTTACTACAGCGGCTATAACGCGCTTTATACTATCCGCTCGTACTTAATTACACCCTAAATTGGCGTATTATAGCCCAAGTTTCCTCCTTATCATTTTTTTTAATAATAATTATCTCTTCTTATACTTTTATTAGGGTCCCTTAAGTTTAAATCCGCCTTTTTTTCTACTATTTCTATTTTATTACTACTTTATTTACTTCTTAAAAGCTGACAATCTTATCGTATATTAACCTAATCTAATATATTACTTTTATAGAGCCTTTCTTAAGCTAATTTAGCTTCTTAATAATAGAAGCTAGCGAAGAACTTATATCCCTTTAAATCCGATTATAAATTAATATTAATTAAGCTTCTAGCTTACGCGTATTACTTAGTATTTTTACTTTCTATAAGGTATTATCTTATACTAGTAGTATTAGCGTACGAAGCTTTATATTAAGCTTTAAAAGTACTGCTTCTAGATTAAATAGAACTAGACTAGCTCCTTAAAAGCTTATATAGATATTATTCTTTATAATTAATATATTAAAGGCAGCTTTAAAGGCTGAAAAGAACTTAAGTTTTATAATATAGTTAATATAATTATATATTAAGACTAAGATCTAATTTCTATATATATGCTTTAATAGTAAAAAACAGCCTATATCTAGTAGCTGTAATAGGTATAATAAATAGGCTGGTATATAGAGTAGAATAATACTCTATTCCTTATAGAGTTTCTAGAAATTAAACGAGTTATAGCTGTTATAGTTATTAAAGATTAGTAGTTAACGCACGCCTACTATATAATCTTTTATATACTTATAAAAGTACTTTAACTACTTAATACCGAGTTTATTTATTATCCAGCTATTCTTACTAACTATAATAGTTTAGTTCTTAGGTATATTATTACCTTCGTACTAGGTAGAGAAATAGTAGTAGCCAGTAATAATAATAAAGGGTAGGAGCGCCTAGCTAGTAGTATTAATCCTCTAAATTACTAAAATCTATTTATAATTATCTAATTAAATTGCTTTTAGTTAATTATATCTTTCTATACCTATAATAATTAGTTATAATAAGATAATATCTATTTAAAAGCTAGATTCGTCGAAGTTATATATATCCTTATCTATAATACTATACTTCTCCTTAGTATACTATATAAGCTTAAACTAGCCTTTAATTACCTTAGAATCTTCGTATAAAACTCTCTAGCAATTATAAAGCTAATTTAGGCGTGTCTTAAGTTTAGGAGTACGTCTAATAAAGTTCCTAGGCTAATATATACTAATCTAGCCTATACCATGTTTAGTAAGTAAGCTATTAGCTATATCTTATATAGTAGTTAAGGTAGGTGTAAATCCTCGTAAATCTAGGTTAAGTATATATTAAATAATAACCTCCTCTTTAAATTTCGTTAGTCTCTTTAAGTTGGGCTTATAATTATACTATAAGTAGACTCCGGCGTATTATTAGTATACGGTCGTTTAAATTATATTAAATATTAAAGTAGTATATCTTTCGCTATTTATTTAGCCTCTTTTAGTAGCTAAGAAGGTTAAATTTACTTAATTCTCGTTTTAGGCTATATTCTTATTATTTCGTTGTTATATTATTATTAAAAGCTCAGGTATCGCGTTTTAGTAATAGGGTAGACCGCTCGCTTATATAGGCCGCTCGCTTATAAGATATATTATATAACTTTAATAAGACTAGCTTTTAAATAAATATAACTAGATCTATAAAAGTTATTATAGGCTTAAAAAGATATATAAAGTCTAATCTTATATAGCTAGACGATTAAAAGTAGGTTACTATTATCTAGAATATCTATATAATAGAGTATATAACCTTACCTTATATTATTTATAAAGGGTATATCTATATCTCTATTTAGTATAAGGAGATAGATATACTATATAATTAGAAGCTTTTAGTATCTAAGAATAGTTAGACGAATAATATACTTAGTTTTAAATAGTTAAAGTACTTTAATACTTATATAAAGATATATTAGATAGAAGTATATTAGCTACTAATTCTAAATAACTATAAGAGCTATATTAACTAGAATTTTAAGAACTATTATCTTAAGAATAAGATTCTTACCCTTTATATACTAGCTTTTTTATTATATATCCTCTAGCTACTTAATATAGTTTACTTTAGGCCTTTAAAGTAGAAGTACTCTTAATATATATAAGACTTAATATACCGGTATATTCTCTATATTAATAAAAAAGGCTTTTTACGAATATTTAGAAATAAATTTTTTAATATATTTATATATAATAACTATTAAAAAATTTTTAAAGTATTAGGTCTAATTCTTTTAAAAATATAGATGGTATTTAAATACCTTAATAATATAGTTTAATACGAAATAATAGATTAAAGAAGTATCGTATTATTATTCTTCTTCTTCTCTAGTATTTAAGCTACCCTATATAGTATTACTACTAAGCCTACTAGTTAGCGGCAGGTTCTATACTATTTCTACTAGCCCTTCCTTTCTCGTTTAGTTCTATTAGTAGTAGTAGTAGGAAGTTTAGTAAGAACTATTATAAAGCTTTTTAGATTTATCTATACTACTATTAAACTTATCTTTATTAGAATTTATATCTTTATCTAAGTCTAAACTTTTAGATAATAGTTTAGTAGATCTTTCTCCTATCTATTATCTACTTTCTACCTTTTTTATTTTCTTTACTAATATATTTAATATTATAATAGGCTTCTTTTTTCGTAAAGTATAATTATATATAAGAGCGGCTTAACTATTATTATTAGGTATAACGTATTCTACTATCGAAGCGGCCAAACCATCGAAGCGGCCACTTTTTCTTAGCATTATAAACACTACGTACGAACTATAATAAATCTACAATACAACCTTCTATTAATTTAACAAGAAGGTAGAACTGAGCTTACCTTATAGGCGTATAAATTAGGCCAGTTTAAGAGCGTGCGACACGCTACTATAGCTTTTAATATATAATATTAACAACTCTCTACTTAACTTTACAGAATCGCGTTTCGCCCTTATATACAACTAAATTACTAGAAGCTTATAGTAACCGAAGAATAAACAATTATACAATATATTCTTAATCTTAATTTGCGAGGATTTGCGCCCCGGCTATATAAGGTAGTAGATATAATAGATAAACTATTAGGCGTATATAGTAGAACATCTATAGGAAAGAATTAGCTTAAACGATTTATAGCGCGTATAAACGAGTTTAAAACAGTCTTTAATCGAGTAAAGGATTATTAAAGAATAAAATAAGAGAATCTAGAGGTTATTAACGCGTGGTTTAAACTTATACAGGATACAATTATAAAATATAATATATATAATAATAATATTTACAACTTTAATAAAACAGGCTTTTAGATAGATATTATTAGTACTATAAAGGTTGTTACAGGTTTAGAACGTTATATAAGGCCTACTCTTATACAGCTAGGCGATTATAAGTAGATTATAATTATCTAGAGTATCTACGCTACTGCGTATATAACCCTACTATTTATTATCTATAAAGGACGCGTCTATATTTTTATATAATATAAAGAAGCAGGTATATTATACGATTGGAAAATTTTAGTCTCTAAGAACGGCTGGATAAATAACGCGCTTAGTCTTAAGTAGCTAAAATACTTTAATAAGTATATAAAGATATGTTAGGTAAAATCGTATAGGCTACTTATTTTAGATAGCTATAAAAGCCACCTTAACCAGGAATTTAAAGATTACTACCTTATACGAAAGATTTTAATACTTTATATACCTTCTTATTTATCGTATATACTTTAGCTTCTTAATATAGTTTACTTCTTACTATTAAAGCTGAAGTACTCGCAGCGTGTATAAAACTTAGCGTACTAACACGTCTACTATATTAATAAAGAAAGCTTTCTTCCAGCCTTTAAAGACACGTTTTTTAATATATTTACGTATAAGAACTGTTAAAAGGCTTTTAAAGTAATAAAAATTATTCTTCTAAACGCGCAGGTTATATTAAATCGCCTTAATATATAACTATATACCCTACTAGAACTACTTCTATAAGAAAACTTCTAATAGTCTAAAACTCTAAGTAATATATATAAATTTGGGTTATAATTAATACTTATATAAAAGTCCTTCGTACGATTACTAAAAGAGGTATAAGAAGAATTCTTATAGCTTATAAAAAGTGTTAAGTTAATACTATATTAGAATATACTTCTTTAAGCTCGCAACTCTAAGCTTAAAAGGTAATTAGAAGAAGTAACTAAGTGTAAAACGCGTAAAAGAAAGTATATTTAGTATAGTAGTATAGTATTATATAGTAAGGGATCTTTATACGTAGCTACTGAAGTATCTATAAGCTCTCAGCCCTTTAAGAAGACTCGTGGTGCTAATACTTAAGAAAGGGCTCAACTAGCTTAACGCTACTATAGTAACTATAGTAAGACTAGATATAATACTCGTACGTGCTAAAAGGATAGTAGAGAAAATTCTGAATCAGATAAAAGTATATTATATATAGGATCTCTTATTAGTATTAAGTAAATTAACTTTTTATATATAGTATTCGTTGCGCTAAGAAAAAGTAGCCGCTTCGATGGTTTAGCCGCTTTAATAGTAGAATACGTTACTACTAGTATTAAGAAAGTTCTAAATTTTACGCGTATTATTATAATAAATCTAGTTGTAGAAAAGCGTACTAGAGCTAATATTCTAGTAATTTAAGATCTAAAGTTTACGCTAAATAAGATATATATTATCGATTAGAATATTTATAGTAATAATAATATTCGGGTCTATAGTATTTATATTATTAACAAGTTTTATTAGAAGAATAGTATAGAGATATACTATTCTACTTAATATAGATAGAGTAAATTTCCTATTATTAATAGTCTAGTTATTTATATTTTCTACTTCTTAAAGGTTTTATAAATTAAATTAATATTTTTAGAACTTAAAGTTTTATATATAGCCCTATATTCTAAAGGTAAGAATAATATTAATAGTAAATACTATCTCTTTAGTTAGATTCTTCTAGTAGTATATTTATAGGTTTTATTATATCTATTCTAGCTACTATATAATATAGTATTATTTAGTATCCTTATAAGAGTAAAATCTAAATAAGATTCTAATAACTTCTATTTTTAGACTTATTTCTTTAAGCTAGAACTTAAATAAGCTAAAATATTTAGTATAGAAGGCTATTAGATTAATTATAAAGGGCGTAAATTTATTAAAATTTTTAATATTTAGAATAGTACAACCTTCTTATATCTTTTATAAAATACTAAAAGGAAGGTTATAGATAGTATTTTATATATTATATATATTATCTTTTTATACTAAAGCTTTATTACTAAATATTAGTACTAGTATTTTTTAGATAGTATTATAAAATAGTTCTAGATTATATTTAAACTAAAAATAGACTTATAGTTTATAGTTAGTAAAAGTAAAGAATTATTAGTAGATAATCTCTACTACAGCTATATTTAGGTTAGTATATTACCTAATATTAGTAATATCTATATTAATAAAGGTTAGGTAGATAGTAGTAGCTAAATCTTTAATTATATTATAGTAGAAGTCTACTAATAGAATTTCTCTAAACTCTTATATTAGAATATCTACTATAAAAATATTATTAGGTATAATATATTCTACTATTAAAGCGGCCAAACTATTAAAGCGGCTACTTTTTCTTAGTACAACAAATACTATATACGAAAAGTTAATTTACTTAATACTAATAAGAGATTCTATATATAATATACTTTTATCTCATTTAGAATTTTCCCTACTATCCTTTTAGCACGTATAAGCGTTATATCTAGTCTTACTATAGTTACTATAGTAGCATTAAGCTAGTTGAGCCCTTTTTTAAGTATTAGTACTACAAGTCTTCTTAAAGGGCTAAGAGCCTATAGATACTTTAGCAGCTATATATAAAGATCCCTTACTATATAATACTATACTACTATATTAAATATACTTTCTTTTACGCGTTTTATACTTAGTTACTTCTTCTAATTACCTTTTAAGCTTAGAGTTGTAAGTTTAAAGAAGTATATTCTAATATAGTATTAACTTAGCACTTTTTATAAGCTATAAAAATCCTTCTTATATCTCTTTTAGTAATTATATAAAGAACTTTCATATAAGTATTAATTGTAACCCAAATTTATATATATTACTTAGTATTAGAAGGTGCCTCTATAGTGTTTACCCTTGTACGTAATCGTGTTAGTACTTTAGCATGCCTATATATATATAGCTTCCCCTATAGCTTTAATATACCTTAAGCCCTCTATCTAATAGGTTATAAACCCTTACCTACTTCTACGCGCGGTTTCCTCTACAACTTATTATTATTAATCTAATAGATATAGTTCTAGTAGAGAAGCTTCCGTAGCTGGCGCGTTAGTCTAATACCTATCGCAGCTATTATACAGCTGCAGTATCTTTATATATAATAGTAGCTAGCTAAGAGACCTACCTAGCTCGAAGCCCGTAACCTGTCGATTAGTAGGTAGCCTAAAATAGCACCTAGTCGATATTAAGCTTAGCTTATACCACCACCTGTCGATTAACACGACACCTCTATTACAGTAAGTACTAGAGTTGTATACTCTATAAGAGATAGAAAGAACCTCTTATATAAGAGAATCCCTGTATAATATAGTAGGAGGCAAGCCGGTAAAGCCTTATAAACCGACTATATCTAGAACGTTACCTCTATTCGCAGAGGACGCTTTTAATATATAACCAATTCTAGCAACCGAACCGAGCTAGAGCTACTAAGCTAGAGTTACCGAGCTAGAGCTACTAAGCTAGAGCTATCGAGCTAGAGCCACCGAGCCAGAGTCACCGAGTTAGAGCTACCGAGCTAGAGCCATTAAGCTAGAGCTATCGAGCCAGAGTTACCGAGCTAGAGCCACCGAGCTAGAGCTATCGAGCTAGAGCTATCGAGCTAGAGTCACCGAGCTAGAGCCATCGAGCTAGAGCCACTAAGCTAGAGCTATCGAGCGAGAGCTATTAAGCTAGAGTTATTAACTAAGAGCTACTAAGCTGGAGTTATAGAGTAAGAGATATAATTTGGAGTAATAATAAGGAGAGATAGTATGGCAATTCCCTCTTACGTCCTTCGGTCTGGGGGGTGTATTAGAGAGTACTTCTATGGTGTTTACCCTCGCACGTAATTATATTAGTACCTTAGCATGCCTATATATATATAGCTTCTCCTATAGCTTTAATATACCTTAAACCCTCCGTTTAATATTTAGAGTTTTAGACTACTAGAAGTCTTCTTATAGAAGTAGTTTTAGTAGGATACGTAGTTATATATTAAGGTAATCTAATATAACCTACGCGTTTAAAGGAACAATTTCTATTACTTTAAAGGCCTTTTAATAGTTCTTATATGTAAATATATTAAAAAATACGTCTTTAAAGGCTGGAAGGAAGCCTTCTTTATTAATATAGTAGACGTGTTAACGCGCTAAGTCTTATATATACTATAAATACTTCAGCTTTAATAGTAAGAAGTAAACTATATTAAGAGGTTAAAGTATATATAATAAATAAGAAGGTATATAAAGTGTTAGGATCTTTTGTATAAGGTAGTAATTCTTAAATTTCTAGTTAAGGTAGCTTTTATAGCCGTCTAAAATAAGTAGCCTATATAATTCTACCTAACGCATCTTTATATACTTATTAAAGTACTTTAACTACTTAAAACTAAGTATATTATTTGTCTAACCGTTCTTAGAAACTAAAATTTTCCAATTATATAGTATACCTACTTCTTTATACTATATAGAGATATAGACGTATTATTTATAGATAATAAATAGTAGGGTTGTATATATAGTAGTATAGATACTCTAAATAACTATAATCTACTTATAATTACCTAGCTATATAAGAGTAGGCCTTATATAATGTTCTAAACTTATAATAACCTTTATAGTACTAATAATAACTATTTAAAAGCCTATCTTATTAAAGTTATAAATATTATTATTATATATACTATATTTTACAATTATATTCTATATAAGCTTAAACTATATATTAATAACCTCTAGATTCTCTTATTTTATTCTTTAGCAATCCTTTACTCGATTAAAAGCTATTTTAAACTCGTTTATACGCGCTATAAATTGTTTAAACTAATTCTTTTTTATAATATAGTTTATAAGTAAACTGTTAGTATAAGTAAGCTGTTACCTTACTAAACTTTTAACGGCCTACCTAGATTAATATATAATAGCTTAACATAGTAATATATAATCAACCTATAAAGAATTACAAATTATCCTTATAATCTTAGCTATTAATTAAGGTTAAGTTTTAACCGAGAATAGTACTGTAACAACTTTTCGCTGCTCTTAAAGTACTCTCCACTTTTAACGCGCTAGAATAGCTATACAATGTAATTATAAGCCGAATTTAAAGAAGCTTATAAAGACTAAAAAGGAGGTACTTATTAGCTATATCCTTAATTAGGATTTACAAGGATTTCCGCCTACGATTAATAGTATATAAGTTATAGCAAATAGACTATTAGCTAAGTATAGTACTAAGATCTTAGCCTTAGTATACGATTATATCAACTATATTAACAAGACTACCTTTCTTCCAGCCTTTAAAGCAGCCTATAATCGATTAATTATAGAAGCTAATATCTGTATAAGCTTTTAAGGCGGTATTATTAAAGCTTAATATTAAGCTATATATACTAATACTATCTATATTAGAAACTACCCTCTAGAAGGCTAAAATACCTAGTAACGCGCGCGAACTAGAGGTTTAATTAATAATAATTTGTAGTAGGATTAAGTAATATTAAGACTTATTACCTATATTAATTATTACAGCCTTTAATTAGCTTTAAAAAGGCGTTATAATAATAATATATTCGATTATACTGATAGCTAATTAAATTAAGAGCCTTAAGCGAGCGAATAAAGTAGTAATAAAATGAAAATAATAGAAAAGAAAGCGATTATAGAAGTAGAGGATTCTAATAAAGATTGTAGGTAAGAATATAATTAATTAAAATAACGTCAAGGGGTAGATTAATAAGAAAATTTATAATTAGAATACTTAGCTGTAAGAGAGTAGCTAGCTTTAACAGAGCTGCAGGCGCTGTAAACAGCCTAGCTATAATACTTAAATGTGCTAAATTAATAGTATAGGTGTTAAATAATCTAATAGACTATTACTTCTTATAGTATATATATATATAGTTGATAATTATCGTAATTAAGTCGTTCGAATCTTAGTAGGGTAATAGCTTACTTATACTAATAGCTTACTTATAAACTACGTTAAGTATTTTACTATATACGCCTAATAGTTTATCTACTATATCTACTACCTTATATAGCTGGAGTGTAAATCCTTATAAATTAAGGTTAAGAATATATTATACGATTATTTATTCTTCGATTATTATAAGCTTCTAGCAATTTAGTTATATATAAGAGTAAAACGCGATTTTATAAAGTTAAGTAGAGAGTTATTAATATTATATATTAAAAGTTATAGCAGCGCGTCGCACGCTTTTAAACTAGTCTAATTTATACGCCTATAAGGTAAGTTTAATTCTACCTTCTTATTAAATTAATAGAAGGTCGCGTTATAGATTTATTATAGTTTATACGTAGTATTTATAATACTAAGAAAAAGTAGCTACTTTAATAGTTTAGCTGCTTCGATAGTAGAATATATTATTAATATCGAATTTACTTAGATTATAATTTTTATTTATAGTAGTAAGTTTTACTAGAAATATATAGTTAATAAATTAAGAGATTTTAGAGTTCTATTTATCTAGATTATAGAAAAATCTGTTAAGAAAAAATCCTTTATAATAGTTAGTAATATTTAAGAGTAATAATTAATCAGTTTTAATATTAAAACCTATTAAGTACCTATTCTTTTCTATATAGATAACTAAGTAAATAATAGCTTCTATAGCTCTTTTTAATTTCTTATATTTTATTATAAAAGAGGAGAAATATAAAAGAAAATATTTATAATAGAATATTATAAGAATATCTTTTTCTTTTTCTACTAAAGGTTTAGTATATTTACTTAACCTATAGTTCTAGTAAATTAGTTTTTAAGTATTTAGCTTTATTAGTATATTCTTATCTAATAGTAAGAGTAAAACTAGTATTACTAGATTATAGGGGATTATCTTATTATCTTTACAGCTATCTAGATCGGCTATTAATTATATAGGGTTAACTAGAATAGTATTAAATAAAAGTATAATAGACTTTTTCTTCTTTATAAATAATTTAAAGCCTTTTTATACTTCGTTTATAATTTAAAATAGTAATAGTTTCTATTAGTATTTGTAACGATGCAAAGAAATCGTTCCACGAAAAGCTTCATATACAACCTTATCCCAAAGCTTTTCGCTTATCTTATCCTACCCCCGGTTCTACCCCTTTTCCCTTCCGTATATAGTTGCACACTCCCTCATAAGTAGCTTGGTAGTTCTTCTATATCCTTTCGTACAAGGCCTATAGGTGTCAATGGAATTCCCAGGTCCCTAATCCCCCACGCACTCCCATATGCCTCTAAGTGGATTCGTGCCGCATTCGGACCTATTGTCTTGCCTGCGCCGTTACAGTATTTTCCTTTCTACTATTAGAATTTTTTAAACATAATACTATTAATATTATTAAATTTCTAATCTTCGCCTAAATAGTTAATAATAATACCTTATAGGTTATAAATATTTCCGTTTTAATTAACTATCTAGCTAGTATAAAATATATAAATAATAGTCCTCTAGAAGTAGAAATATTTAAAAGGTTTAGACTAGTTATTTTTCTTATACTTAGAATACTAATTAACATCTATTAAAATATAGACTATCTATCTAATACTATATAATATTTTATATTTTTTAAAGAGGTTACTATTATAGTTTAAGAATATATTAAGTTATATAATAAGTAGTAATATATAAGTAAAAATAAAAAATAATATCTAGCTTTTCTATTTTTTAATTATTACGGTATTTCTATATAAAATAATATATTTTCTAAATTTACTACTAGTATATTAGTAGGTATTACTATATATTCTTATAGTATTATATAATTATTTCTTAGGTTTTTTAGAATTAGTAAAATTCTATATTATCCTTATTTTTAGATAGATATATACTATAGAAGAAATTTTAGCAGGAATTTTAGTTTTAATAGAAAGTAGGTTTTATAATAATTCTAGTATAGAAAAATTTACAAGCATAGTAGCAGTATATTTTAGAGTTATTAGAGCTATAGGGAGCTTTAAAATAATACTAGAGAATTCTCTAAGATTAGTAATTTCTACTATATTTTTACAATTTTTTAATAGTTCTATATATTCTTTATATACTATTAAAATATTAGCTAGTTAGAATCCTTCTAATATAGCTTTAGCCTAATATATATAGTTCTTAGAGATATTAAAAATAGATTTTTATTACTATACTTTAGTTACTTTAGTAGAAAGTTTAAGAACTAAAGACTAAACTTTATTTAGAAAACTTTAAATTAAGTATAATACTTAATTTATTTTATAATATTAGATAGTAAATATAGAAACTAAGTTCTTATCTTTTAATTATTATATAAAACTAATATCTAGATGTTTAAACTTTTACTCTTCTATTTAAAACTATTTATACTAATTATTATAGACGCTTATATATAGTTAGTTAATTATACTTTAAATAGTTAACTCTATTACTATATACTATATATAAATATTAAAATATTATATTAAAAATAGAAATATCTATATTATATAAGTTTTTATAGAGGCTAGGTTTATACTACTATATACGCTAGCTGGGTTAGTAAAACCTTCCTCTATTATAGCTATAATAAGTCGGTTATATTCTAGCTAGTAGCTAATAACTATTACTAGCAGCTAGTTTAGATATTATAGTATTATTATAATAGTACCCCTCTTTTAATTATAAGCTTTTATATATTAGGTTATTATAAGAGTTTAAGTATACACTTAAATTAGATTCTAAGTACTTAATTAAGAATTAGATGTAATATTATATTTGGATCCCTTTTATTTAGGTTTCTAATATAGTAATCTTCTATAGTAGTTATCTTAGTAAAATTACTAGCCAGGTACTATTCTAGGTTATAATAGCTAGTCTACTTAACTAGATATTTATACTAACATCTCTATTAGTTATAGTAGAAGTCTTCTATTTATTTAGTAAAGTATTCTAGTTTTCTATTAATTTTAATAGGTTTAGAGTTATATACTTATTAATTAGATAAGTAGTTAAATAACTTAAGTACTAGCTATACTAGTAATATATAGAATATAGGATATATTTTAGCTAATTTAAATAACTTTAATCTATAAATATATAAAAATTTATATTCTTCTGGTTAAATTTTTTTAATAGTCTTTAGGTATATATATTTCTAGTATCTAACTAAACTAGATTACTAATCTAATAGTTAGAGGCTAGTACGCGCTTATAGTTAGTATACTCTTATTAGAACACTGATACCTAGATAAGTTCTTCTCTAATATACTCTATAATATCCTTTATCTTATTAACTAGTCTATTAGCTTTCTAAACTATTAGAGACTATTTTAATAGTTAATAGATTTTTATAGGCGGCTTAAAGCTTATTTAAAGGTGCTAGCTAAAGTAGGCTAGAAATAGAGAGACTTTTATTAATTTAAATACTATATTATTTACTTTACACTATACTATTAGCAGCTATTTAACCTAGTTATCTTATTTATAGCTAGTATAGGCTTAGAGAACTTATTCTATTACTATATTAGCGTTCTCTATCTAACTATTAGTTTTTAAATAGAAGCTAATTAATATATATAACGTATTCCACTATTAAAGCGGCTAAACTATCGAAGCGGCTACTTTTTCTTAGTATAACGAATACTATATATAAAAAGTTAATTTACTTAATACTAATAAGAGATTCTATATATAATATACTTTTATCTAATTTAGAATTTTCTCTACTATCCTTTTAGCACGTACAAGCGTTATATCTAGTCTTACTACAGTTACTATAGTAGTATTAAGCTGGTTGAGCCCTTTCTTAAGTATTAGTAC
>ML986704.1:93631-113774 GCA_010094045.1 Lojkania enalia
GGACAACATCAATGTGAGGCTCTTCTAACAATCGACTAAATGTACTGAGGCGATTGTTAATGGCTGCCCATTCAAGGATTGTCCCATTGCCGTGACGATCATGCCAGAACGATATATCCCTAAGCCCTTCAGTGAGTGATTTTGGATTCGCTAATCTATACTGTCGAGCTCGACGATATAGCTCGTTTTTTAGACAATGGTTAAGATGTATGCAGGCAAGCGAAAGCGAAAGAACGTCTCGCGGTAGCAATTCGTCTGTCACGTGGTGAAGAATTTCGAGTGGGAGCAAAAGTAGATGCATGATAAATATTCTTTGCCCTTAAAATGATTGATGAGTCTCCTTGAAATATATTATATGTTATCAGATTTCTTGGAATTTATAACCTCTAATGTCCAACTATGAAATTGTTATAAGGATCGCTACGACAGGGTTTAATTTCTTTTATTTTGAGTTCTTCAAAACGCAAAAATGTCCAAATACGGAAAGTCGAAACTCAGATTTCAGAATAAGCATATGGAAAATAAGAATGGATATTTCCGCTAACCTCGCACATCAGCTTACTTCTATATCCTATAGTTTCAATTGCAAATTAAGTACATAATGCAGCTCGATTGATGATCATAGGGCTTCCACACCAATAACTATACAATCTGCCGGAAATCAAGCTATGCCAACACATTCCCGACCTAATTATGACAAGGCTAGCGTACTACAAAAACCCTTGAGTAGCAAAAAGCCTTTTATTGACGAGGATGGATTGCAGCTCGAAATTGTGGGTTGGCATAAATTTAGAAAGCGGACGAGATATCTTGTGAAATACACCGCTCCGGAAGTTAAAGATCGGGCGACGCACGCTCTCATTGACAGGTCCTGGGTGCCGCCTGATCTTCTGGATAGTTTCGAAGCTTCGGAGGAAACGAACCTAGAATTTCCAAAGAATCAGGGGGGCCATCGCATTCGCCTCAATACCGTCATTCGAGTTCTAGATATGGCGTGGTGTAGTGGTTTGGAGCCAGATTGCACATCGGATTGCCTCACTACATCGCTAAATGCTTCATACTATAAAATGATTCAGGAACGCGATGAATTCTACGACTTCTTCCTGTTGCTCGAGTGGAGGGATGAGTTAGGATCTCTACGCCGGACTTGGGAATATGCGGAGACCTTGATGAAGCTTATGGATCCAGGGCATTGTATGTCGCTTCTTTCTCGCTGGGCAAGTGAGATAGATCGTCGGCAAGAGCAGTTGCTTTCTAAAGTGGCGCCTGAACAGATTCCTAAGGTGCTTGGGCAACCGGGTTGGCAGTATATTTAGGGTTTTTTTTTTTTTTTTGCTTTACAGAATAATAAAACTGAAGTTAGTAATGTAATAAATGTTTTAGCGTTAAAGTATACTTAGTATAAACTAACTTCTACTATAATAAGCTTAAATTTTTTTTATAGTTAGAACCAACAATTTAACAAACAATTTTCCAGATATAGTATTACTGGCTTTTAATAGAATCTAGGAAGTCTAGATTGGTCAAAGTTGCTCTAAAGCTAAGGTAACGTTACCTAACGTTTCTTTCAGGATACTAGGACTTCTCGCTTCACACGGGTGGACTTTAGTCGTTTAAGTTAACTAACGTCCGTCCCTGCGTCGCGGGACGTATAGTATTGCGAGATAGGTTTGCAATTTGAGCCTTCGGAGTCTCTCCTAGTTAATAAAGATATAACTAACACGTTATGATCCTATAACTATTATTACTTTATAAGACTAGCCTCTAATAAGGGCAAACACAATATTAGTTACACTGTGGATTGCCTTGTCAACACCGTTAATCGCTACTTCAGCTATACCCCCCTGTCTAATCGCGACTGCGGGGGTTTATTAAGACCTTAGAGGGCTGGAGGGAAAGCTCTGCTAGTAAAATTTATAGCTACAATCTTTAAAGGTTACTTTTACCTAATAAGTGTGCATTCCGGGAGTTTCGCCGGACGGGAGAGAGGACCCATAAAAGTCGCCAGCATGACCCGCATTACGGTAGTCCTTGTCGGGGACTTGTTTACTAGGAAAAATGACCAGAGACTACCACTATACTAACTATAGTTTTAAAATTTCGCGAAGGAAAGACCCCGGAGATCCGATCGCGTAAGCGTCTCGCAATACCGTGCGTCCCGCGACGTAGGGATAGACATTAGACATCTCCTAATTACCTAGCAGGTAGAATCGTAGGTTTTTATGCAATATGAAGAATTGGTTTAGAGCGTCTATTCCTTTGAGAGCTTCCACTCGATGACGTTTTGCGGTTCCTTATATCAAACCTGCAGAACAACTAGAACCCCAACCTGCTGATGTTCAGTAGTAAGTACTATTGAGCCTTGAGCCAATCCATTTACTTGTCTTTCTATCTCGGCTGCTTCCTCCTGTAGACTGAGGACAAGTTTTATTTCGCGGGCTATAGCAGACATAGTTGTCCAGCCTGGTGTCGACTTTTGGCAATTAGCCTCGAGTATACGAGCCCGGCATTGATATCCAACGATGTCACGGTGAGAGTTCAACCATTGGTCGATAGAGGAGGCAGGCGAGGATATCACAGCGCTAGATGGTGGTGATGAGAGTGTTTGCGGGAGTTGGAAGCCGAGGCCGTCGCCGATATTCTGTACATCGGTCACGCGGAGGTTCACTTCACTGGCGGCAGCTATAGCCTGGTAACGCGCTAATGTCCATAAATAGTTTGGCGAACACTTTACAGCTGCGCGGACCGTTCGACGAGCAACCTGGGAGCCGTTTGCGGTGAGAATAGGATCAGCTGCGTTGTTGCATAGGACGATTACGCAGCCTGGTGACTCTGTCAGCTGGCCGTTGCTAAATTGGACCACCTGACCAGCAGCATCGCCATATCGACCGCTCATACTCAGTACGATGCGGCCTTCTGGGGCGAGCAGTCGCTTCCACATTTGTAGGGCTGCGCGACGCGCATTAGGCGGAATAGTGTTAAAGACATGGAGAGCGAATATAACGTCGAAGCGAACACTATCACCAACACAGTTGGCTATAGTTTGTCGGAGAGCCCCATCAGTGATATTAGCGCAGATGGCCGATATACGCTGGTTGGACGGACCAGAAGCGTCTTTGGTGAGGTTATGCTGGCGAAGCGTGACACTGAGGTCAACATCGAGAAGGCCTGGGACGCCGTCGACTGCAACGCAAACACCGTGGCCAACAGCGCGCTTCGCAGCGGCGATCAAGCTGCCACTTCCGCAGCCGAGCTCGAGGATGTTATCGCCGGGCTTCAGACCTGCCATACGTAGCGCATTGTCATTATCAGACTGGAAGACGCTGTAGACGACCGCGGCCTTGCCTATAATGTGCTGGAATGCTGCACGGATATCGGCAAGTCGAGGATAGTAGACCATGGTGCTGTGCAGACATGTCAGAAGGTGAAGGTGAAGGTAAGAGCGGGCTTACAGCGAAGCAACAAACGGCAGCTTAGATAACGTGAGGGCGAAGACGTAGGACGCTAGACACCGTAGCCTAGACAGATAGTATGCCGCGGGGCGGTCGCTGGAGGATAAGAGAAGAAGATGGTTAGTCGTGGTTTGAGGAGCTTTGTAAAAGTGTACGCTGCTAGATTACGTCAACTACGTAGGAAGGTGCGACTTATAACAGTCACGCCTTTCTAATGCAAACGCATATATTACGCACCGGCGACTCTCACTCACCCTCGAGCATTGTGACTGAGGAGGATAACACTAATTCTACAATTAATCAGCCCGAGTGCGCCATTAAAAAGTTCGGTCCGGAAGAAATTGGGTACGCATATAAAAAGCGCCTTTCGGGCTTAAGGCGACGTAGAAAAGGCATAAGAATGGGCATCACTTCTAGACTGAGTAGTGGATATACGGCCCATGTTACCTTAGCAAGAGGACTGCTCCTACGTCCCGCAATCGAGAGATAATTGAAAAATACTATTCGGACAAGGAGCATGCTATAAGGACTAAAAAGATCGAGGATTAGCGTGTTAGAAAGAACTGGTCAAGTCGGTTTCGGTGTAGATTCTGGTCGTTCCGCTACGTAGGAGACTCAATAAGATAGAATAAGCGTTTTAACTATATAGGAGAACCCTTAAAGACGGGATTAAAAATAGCGGCCTGAATGAAATGAATTGAGTCTATTCGACTAATTTGAAATACATGAGACTTTCAGTGTAGGAGATGTGCTCAGATTCGTCCCTTGGATTCGTTTAAAAAGGCTGCTGAGTGAGTACTATCACGTGATTAAGGTAAGTTGAAAGAAGCCTTTAAAATGCTGGCAATAATATTTACAGTGTATCTGTTAAAGTTACTGTAATCAAGTTATTATTAGTCAATGTGAAGAGCGCGAAAATGATCTAAATTAGGATTTCTAAAGCTAGTAAACGTTCTGTACGGCGCCGAATAAGGAAATAATGCCACTAATATTCACCAATCAACCGTTATCCGATGTTCAGTCTCGCAAATTCACCCATTAGTTGGTCTGGGTCCGGATCCCGTCTGTTGGCGATATGGCCACTGACATGAAATTGTGCTAAAGCATTAAGGAGGTAGTCTTCCTCGATATTGCGCTCACCTGCAGCTCCTCGGATTCTTTGCCATTTGCTGCGGGCTTTTACGACGGCAGTAGGCCACATCCTCAGAAAGTTAACGCCCCCAAAGAGGCTCTTCATCGTATGGCCTGATTCCCAAGTCTCGCTGCCATTTTTCCACTTCACTAAAGCAAAGACTTCACCAAGGAATTCCCAAATTTCCTTTTGCCAACCAGTTAGCAGCTCGGGGTTGTACATCCAAGAATTCCATGCCTTTTGTGGTGTTAGAGGGGCCTTCCCTAGGCTATCCCATGCAACCATAAGAATGGCATCCACGGACGCCGCCTTTTCCTTACGACGTTCGGGCCGGGAGAGGTTGCTAATCTCAAACTCTTTGAAATGAGTGTAGTTAAGCACGAGATCGGCGGGCATGTTATCCTCGCCTACCAAAGCGCATGCAAAAGTGTCGGCCGAGCCCGGATCAGGGGTAGGGCTGCGATATTTAACAAGATATTCAAATTTTCCACGACATACCCTCCATCCGATAATCTCCCAGATAACCCCGTTCAGGACATATCCGGCTGCCGTGTAGTTCATCGACCGTAAACGAGGCTTATCCAATGAATGATTATCATGAAAATCCTTGCTAGATATCGGCGCTTTCGGGTATGAGAGGCCGCTCATTGCATACCGTAAACGCGAATGATTTGAACTGGTGGGATACATAGATGGAGCTGTCCAATTAGAGAGATCGTATTCCCAAGCGTCGTCATAGTAGTACTTATCCTTTTTGATAACTTTCTGAACTAGCTCGCGTGGTTTAACTCCAATTCGCCCATCTTGGAGCCTTTCTATTAGATCTGGCTCCTCTGAATCGCTGCTATCAACTGAGCCGTTGGGGCTCTTGGGCTCACGCATTTCCTTGAAGGGATCTCTTTGTGGATGCTGGTCTGGTTTGAATAGAATGTTAGAGGAGTCGGTAGATGCTTTAATGGTAGAACTAGACTTTGGAGGCATATTAAACGACGCTCTAGGGCCTGAAGGCCAGGCTCGAGAACGATCATTTCCGGCGCTGGTGTAACTTATTTCCCCATCCGATTCGCTTGATGCGGCATCAGAGTCGCTCGATGTAGTGTCTGAGGAACTATATACAGCATCTCTATAATCAAATGCAGTATGGGAGTAACTCGACCCAGCATCTGAATAGTCAGATATATCGTCCGAGTTACTCTGGGCATCATCAGCGGCTATGCTTCTGGGCAATATCAGGCTTGATTGATTCGCCGTATTTGATTCCTCATCGTTCTTTGTAATGTTGCTGATATGAATAGCGACTTCGGGGGCGATATCATTGCTGGTTTGGCTGACTGAACTATTGGCATTTCCGGTGCCCTCCATTTGGCCCGTTATATTTAGCTCGTTATTCGTAGAAGCGGGGAAGGGTTCCGTATTTTGTAGGCTCATAGTAGCAATGGTGGTCACAGGAGACACAGTTTCCATTTCTTGGTCAGCTCTAATTGTGGGCAGAGGCAGTGAAAGCTCGATACGTATTCGAGGTAGGTTTATATTCATAGCTGAAATCAGCATAAATTTTAAGTTTCCTTAGGGCCGAACTATACATATTTTGATTTATTGTTATCCGTTTCTAAAATCAAAGATGCGAGTTCCCAGAAATGATTTGTCGATTATGGTAACATCTAAAAACGGCTTGGCAATAATCCTTGGCAAGACACCGTATGCTAAAACTAGCTTAATCTCCCCATTTCTCTCTAGTTCAATAGTCTTTCACTGCCCCTATGATGGCGCCGTCAATGCTAGAGAGTTCTTTCATCCATATTGAACCCTTCAGAGCTATTCTCCTGAGCATGCTGCCACCGTTCGATATCTCGAAACTCTTAGTAGCGTTGGAATGTGAACTTTCACCCTGGGAACGAAAGCATCACATGGATGTCTTAGATGATGTTTTCCAGGACAGCTCAGATATCTCTTTCTTGACAAATTTTGGTATTACAGTCCGCATATTCGGAGCGGACCTAGACATCATGACTTCTAGGTTAGAAGATCCTTGTGCATATTTGGAGCGTTTCGGCAAAGACTATCCCCTTCACGTTTTCGTAGTAGCAACTACAGGACACTGCTTCGAAAAGAGATCTACTCTCCTAAATATCCGGCCCGAAAACGAAAGCCAATTAGCTCCACGAGACTTGAGCATGATGGAGCTACCTAGAAATTCTCCCTCCAACATATATAATGATTTGTCAAGACTATCGAAGTGGATATTGTGCACACCATATATTCCAAATAGCTTACCCAACGGCATCCCGGGCTGGATTCCAATGTTTAATACTCATAAACATGTAAACGTCCGAGCATATATAGCTAGCTTCAACAATTACACTACTCGTATCTTACATATGGACCGTCTTCTAACAACACGTGTATTCGGATGCCATGACAATACACATTTCTTGGCCAATTTTGCAAAACTTGGGGCAAGGTGTATTGTCCTTAACAAAGAGTCGAGAATAAGCAAGCTTATATGGACAAAATTTGAAATGAACACCACAGCTATCTACGCTTTGGCTCAGTCACAGGATGGCAATCTCGTCATTGTAAACCATATACACCCTCTAGACTCTGCTGTTACTTTTGAGCTTGGATAATACAGGTATGGAAGGGACGTTGTAAATACCCTGGATAAATTTTGTAACGTCTGTCCCTGCGTCGCGGGACGCACGGTGTCGTGAGACGCCTTCACGATCGGATCTCCAGAGTCTTTCTTTCGCAAACTTTTAAAACCATAGCTAGTATAGTGGTAGTCTCTAAGTTAACATCCCCCCCTGCGTTACCGGACACCCCCCGTGATCGGACAAACCACTGGTACTTTGCGAGAAAACCATCACACCAACGCAACACAAGCTTGAGGCAATAGCGCATATGTTTAATCTTCATATTTTGCCATTACTTACTATTCTCCTCGATTTTGTGACGTGTTCACTTGCATGTCTACCGTGTATAACGTGATTCCGTGCATATAGCGCTATTAAAGCTTCAACTCTGCAGAGCTTGTACACCTTAGAATAAAGCATTTATGATGTCGCAAGGCCGCTACAGCATAAAGAATCGTCTCTTTAGCCCTCTGACGAAGTCTCTTCTCCATCCAACCATGTGTGCGTGAGTGAAGGCCATTCGAATGCAATACGCCGCGGCAGGTAACTTAGGTACTTTCTTGTAGCGCTCGCATGCATTTGTAAGCTGCACAGCCACGAGTGTGCTGACGCCCCCGAGATACGTACTGTATCGCACTTGACTGCTTTTACTGACACATCAACTCATACGTACGTTCATGTTTAATATGAAACGTCCCTTACAGAACGCAGGTAAAGTTAGAACGCGTATTGCAACGCTTCGATCGACAAGCGCCCAGAACCTGGTCGCTCAGCACGAAACAGGGCCTGCGCTTGCCCCGCAGGCTGCCTTCGGTGTCCCGCAGCTGCAGCCTCAGCCTTGTAGGATCTCATTGTTCAGCCAGCACAGCACAGCACAACACGATGGCACTTACAACAGACAACCTCTGTACACAAGGTGGGGCTGACCTCTACCGCAAACCCACTCGCAATATAGAATCGTATGTTACCGGCACAGCAACGACTTCCTGCTGCAGACCTGCCTCCGACCTCGCGGACGGGATCCGCGACACCCAACTCCGCACACCTTAACCACCGCCAACCCACCAGCCTCGCCGCCGACCGCGCGCATCCGCGATGCGCCTTCTGCAACGCAACAGTCATGGAGATCTGACTTTTACCGAGGATCTACACGACGGCATTCCGGCATATGCCATTCTCTCGCACACATGGGGAAAGGATGAGGAAGAGGTCACCTTCCGTGACATGAAAGATGGCTCTGGTCGGGGCAAGAAAGGATATAAGAAGATCAAGTTCTGCGGAGAACGAGCTGCTCACAATGGCCTACAATACTTCTGGGTGGACACATGTTGCATCGACAAAACGAATAACGTGGAATTAACAAGCGCCATCAACTCCATGTATAGGTGGTACCACGGCGCGGCTAGGTGCTACGTGTATCTCGCAGATGTACACGCTGATCAACCTGGCGAAAGTTCCACCTGGGAGGAAGCTTTCCGCAAGAGTAGATGGTTCACCCGCGGCTGGACCCTCCAGGAGCTTATTGCGCCTCGCTCAGTTGAGTTTTTCTCAGTCGAAGGCGACTGGCTCGGTTGCAAGACGTCACTGGAGCCTTTGATCCACAACGTAACCAAGATCCCTGTCCAAGCATTATGCGGCTCGCTCTCAGAGTTCAGCGTAGAGGAGCGTATGACGTGGGTCGACATGCGCATAACAAAGCACGGAGAGGACATGGCCTACTGCCTACTCGGCATTGTCAATGTCTCCTTGGCGGTCATATACGGCGAGGGAAAGGCGAAGGCGATTGCTCGATTGAAGAGGGAGCTGGCTCTCCAGTCCCGTATCAGCGTAAATGAAGTTGAAGCGCAGCAGTATCGAGTGCCGCTTAGTTTAAAGAGTGTTCCTGTGATTAATAAGTTTGTCGATCGGAAAGAGGAGCTGACGGCTCTTGGAGAGCACCTCCTCCCAGCACGGGAGCAGGGCCGCCGTAAGGTTGCTGTACTACATGGCCTCGGCGGCATTGGCAAGACCCAGCTGTCCGTCGAATTCTGTAGGAGGCATGCAGACACGTTCACCGCCGTGTTCTGGCTGGATGGCCGGAGTGAGGACACGCTCAAGCAGAGCCTCGCGGCGATAGCGGCCCGACTTCCGATGGGCCAGCTCCCAGAGGCGAGCGTGAATCGTAAGCTCACAAGTGAAGAGGACGTCGACGCCACGGTCAATGACGTTCTCATCTGGCTAAGCATTCCAGCAAATTCCTCCTGGCTGCTTGTGTTTGATAATGTAGACATAGACATTAACGATCCTAAAGCTCCTCCTGGTGCGTATGATATTCAGCGCTTCTACCCGGACGCCGACCACGGCTCGATTCTTGTAACCACGCGGCTTAATAGTCTCGCGCAGCTAGGCGCTCCGATAAAGGTGGCCAATGTTAATAGGAAACAAGCGCTTGCGATATTCAGAAACGGCTATGAATGCTTTCGAGGTATACCATATTTGCAGGTTTTTTGTAGAGGCTGCTCCTAACTTATGGCCTGTAGAGAGTCCAGAGAGTGATCGGCTCCTCGAAAAGCTTGATGGTCTGCCGCTAGCGCTTGCACAGGCGGCTGCATATATGAGCGAGACACAGTGTTCTTTTACCGAGTACATCGAGCTCTACGATATGGAGTGGAATACTTGGATGAATGCTAATGGTGACCAAAGGCCGGTTCAAGCGTATGTAAATGGCAGTTTGCACACGACATGGATGGTGTCATACAGGGCCATTCGCGAGAGGGACAAGGATGCAGCGAATCTGCTTCTGCTTTGGAGTTGGTTAGATTATCGGGATCTATGGTTTGAGTTATTCACCCCTGCGCATCTGCGATTGGCTTCAGCAGATGAGGTTGTTGCGGAATGGTTTATGCTGGTTACTAACAGCAAGCCTAAATTTATAGAGAAGACCAGGCTCTTACTGCGATACTCACTCATCGATCGTGCAAAGAACTCAGGAGGTTATATAATACATCCTGTCGTGCACGAGTGGGCGTGGCAGATACAGGATGAATATCAACGAGGCCAGAATTGCCAACTAGCAGCTACGGTTGTTGGGTTAGCAGTACCCCCGGAATCCGAAAAGGGCTTTTGGGTGCTACAACTACGACTTTTGCTTCACGCCGACCGGTACCTTAAATGCCTAGAGATAAGCGATGGGATATCTGATAGGCGAAGTCGGATAGGGGTGGGCACGACGGCGCTGGATGGGTTCTATGGCCTAGGCAACCTCTACTATACGCAGGGAAAGCTGGCAGAGGCGGAGAAGATGTACCAGCGGGCGCTGGAAGGGAAGGAGAAGGCGTGGGGCCCTGATCACACATCAACACTCGACACGGTCAACAACCTGGGCAACCTCTACGCCGACCAGGGGAAGCTGGCGGAGGCGGAGAAGATGTACCAGCGGGCGCTGGAAGGCTACGAGAAAGCCCTTGGTCCTGACGGTGTGAAGACCTTTGTCCCCGCACTCAATAATACTTACAGTTACGGCATGCTCTTTAAGCGTCAAGGCCGCTCAAGCGATGCGATAACAATGTACACAAGAGCACTCAGAGGATACGGGATCGTATTTGGAACTGAATATTACTAGTATCAGGCTGCTTATAAGCGTATTCATAGTTTAGAGTCTTCATAGTGTTCTAACTATGTGTAATTTATCTCGTATCTAATAACTCATATCTTATATCATCCGCGCCACTGGAGCCTTTCCTACCACTCTTGCTTCGCTCATCCGAGCCACTTTGACTTTCGGCTCTGATACCTCCGCCTCTAACTCGGCACTCTTGCGCTTCCGACCAACTTTGCCTTTTCCCTCCCCTTTGGCTGCCTCCTTCGCAGCACGTTTCGTTCGTGCCTCCTTAAGATCCTCGTAACTCATGACCTTCGCCTTTCCAGTGATTAAGTGGATCGGCGAACTTTAGCTTCGTTGTTTACCTTCTTCAGAAAACGAATTTGATCTTGCTCTAAGGCACGTTCGACAAAGCAGGTTTGAGCAGCATTAGCAAACTTCTATATATGCCTCTATAGCCTCAAGCTTGTGTTGCGTTGGTGTGATGGTTTTCTCGCAAAGTACTAGTGGTTTATCCGATTACGGGGGGTGTCGGGTAACATAGGGGGGATGTTATGAATTTTACTAAGTTAGCAGAGCTTTCTATACAGCCCTCTAAGATCTTGATAAACCCCCGCAGTCGCGATTAGACAGAGTAGTATAGCTGAAGTAGCGATTAACGGTGTTAACAGAGCAATCCACAGCATAACCAACACTACAGTTGCCCTTATTATAACATATTAATTATATCCTTGTTAGCTTGCGAAGGAAAGATTCCGAAGGCCCGAATCGCAAACTTGCCTCGTAACATCATACGTCCCCCGACGCAGGGACAGACGTTACTATAGTTCAAAATGTTCCAAGCTCTAATTGAAATCAACGCTCATCAACCTGCATCTTGCTCTGCTCTGAATGAGTACTATTGAGAATCTCCCTATACTTTTTACCGCCACCAGTATTACCATACGCTATCTGCCTCTTGCGCCCCTGTATGCCAACTACAGCTCGAAAGAAAGATTCTATAGTATCTTCTTCCCCTAAATAACAGCCTTCCATGTCTATACACACTTTGACGAACTCTGAAGGATTAGTTTCCGTCCATTTACGTGGGTAGAAGTTGCCACGATCGCGCTTTACAACGTACACAAGTAAAGAGGATTCCTCTAATGCAAGCTTTAAGAAGCCTCGCACGTCCTCCAAGCTAGGATCATCAATTCGAATGCGATACTGCATCGATCGATAACCGCAGGGATTGGCGATAATGTGAACGAGAATATAGTTCTCTGGGAAAACCAACGGGGCTATGATGTGACTAACATCAGCATTTTTTCTATACTTAATTTCCTCGCTGAAAGTTTTGTATGCCCATTTAACAGCTCCTCCATCTACATTGGGATCGTAAGCTACCTGCCAGTGGTGACAGCATTCTTGGTATTGAGCACCGTTCTTCTTCGCACGTTGAAGCCGCTCTTGCGTCATTCTAGATTTCTCTTCCTGCCTAATAGTCTTTTCTTGTTCCTTGAGTACGAATTGATTTTCTTTTTGTTGTTGTTGAAATGCATTCTGTGATTGTTCAAGCTGCCGCTGGAGCGCTGTCTGCGATTGTTCGAGCTGTTGCTGAAGCTCTGCCTGTTTCAGTAATTGTTTCAGTTGTTGCTGAATTTCCTGGTCTTTCTGTGCGAGTTGTTGTTGGTATTCTAATTCACCTCTTTTTACTTGTTCTTTAGATTTGGAAAAGCTCTTTTGAAACTGTAGATCTTTCACATCCGATTGTTCTTGAAGTTTTTTTTGAAGCTCTATTTGATGCTGTGCGTCTTTTTGTGCAAGCCTCTCCTCGAGCTGGTCGTGTTTCTCTTGGAGCTGCTCCTTAAGGCCGGACTCCGTCCGCTGGAGCTGGGAGACTTCTTGACGGAGTCTAGTTACTTCATCTAGGAGTTCTTGGTGCCTCGTATCTTTTGCGCGCGATTGTGTTTCTTCTTCGGACCTTATCCTCTTAATATCTTCTTCTAATTCTTCTAGCCTGTTACATAGCTGTCGATTATTTTCAGTTTGTGCCTGTAATCTCTCTTCATAAGCTACCTTTGTATTGTCCAGCAGCTTTCTCTGATCTGATGAATCTGCGGATATCCTTGATTCGAGCTCAGATACATAAACCCGCAATGCAGAAGCATCTGCCTGAGATTGAGTGCAGAGACGTTGCGCCTCGTCTTTCGCTTCAATCAGCATCTGCTTGGCGTTTCCATGCTCTTCAATGCTAAACTCGGCAATGGCGAGCTCATCACGAAGCTTGCGTATGTCATCCGCCTCCTGACGCTCGATTATTATGCAACTGTCGAGCTCCATCTGAATATTTATGCAGTTCGCATTGACTCGTTCAAGCTCCTCCCGTAGAGCTTGGCACTCGCACCCGGAATGCTGGGGCCGTTCCATGTGCGCAATTGAGGCATGTAGGTTCTCTGTAGATACTGGCTGCGACTGAGAGATAGATCGAGTCTTTCTCTAATTAGCTGACATATTTGAGGATCAATTTGTTCTTACTTGGAGTATATATGGTTCGAAAAATGAGGTCACAATAGCGCGCTTCACAAAAATTGGCGTAATATCAACCCCGTTTACGATATTTTCGAAGAATAGTGGGACGAACAAATGTAACTTATCAGCATTGTGGCTCTCATCATGTGGTTTACCGCACCGCCAATCCCTATCCAGTAGTTCTAGTGCGGTAAATGCGGGCTGCGAATACGATGAGGGATTCTCCGTTAAGTCCTCTAGCACCTGAACAATTCTGTTTAGGTGACTTTCTAGATTTCCTTCCCAACTTGGTCGAGCAGATTGTAGAAATTGCATTGCATTCTCCCTATCTGGGCTTTGGGCGGCAAGCTGAAGAGCTGGAGGTGTTCTGAAGCCAAGCGCAACCGCGAGTCTACCCAACTTTTGCCAAAGAGCAGGATTATGGTCTCTCCTTTGCTTCTTCATCCCAGGTGTCATTTTCGGTGCTATAGAAGTCATCTCGGGGAAATGTCTTAAGCAGAACAGCCATAACTGTAGGTAACCAATGGCTTTCCCAGCATGAAATGAAATAACGGAAGATTCGGAAAGTGAGAAGGTCCTAGTACTCTGTTCTGAATATTGGACATATAATTCTGGAGGTCGGAAATAATTTGCTGAAAAGCCCTTCCATATAGACCGCTTTTCAGACTCGCCAAGTAACGTCCGGAGAATAATGCAGCAAGGTTCTAAGTATTTCTGGTTCTCAAAGAATGTTCGCAAAGAAGGAATAAGGCATCTAACTGATTTAATAGACTGTAGTATCTCATTCTTGATGCCTGGTTCGTCTGGTAGAGTGGCGAATATTTGGTTCGACTCCATTAAAAACGTCACGCGTCTTTCATCATTCTCCGACACGCCTGGTGCGCATGATTCTAGATGCTGGACGGTAACAGTGTCAACGTATCTCCGGCTATTTGATGGCACCATACAACTCCATATAGCCTCAATATGTTGCAAATAAGTGTTGAGCTCCTGATTTTTGTCAGCTCCTTCTGGTCTTGATTGAAGGTTTGCATACCTCAGGACATCTTAGACCGTGTAACCGATGCAACGTGCCAAGCTGAATCGGCGTCCATAACCCTGGAAAGTCGAGGAGACGATCAAATGCTGCAATTATGAGGTTGTTTTTCATTAGCTGGCGAAGATCTTTACGTTTAGTATTGGTTAAATGGGCCCACCACCGGTTCTCGGATTCTGCATCATTGAGGAGATGATACCTTCGAATGTTTCGAAATATTGTGCCGTCGGAATATCGTTGCTCATGTGCAAATGATTCGACAAGTCGTGTAGCTGTGTCGCCACTTAATTCTTTAAGAGAGACATAAGTAATTTAAGCTTGACAGTCCTGTGGAAGGTTTCCGTACCTTTTGAGTAGAGCCGCACGATCCACCATCGATCGTTTCTATCAAGAAAATTTTTAGCCGCAGCCACTCGATGTAGCCCATTTAGGCAATCAACGGGCCGGGAAATTCTAAGCTTTGGGAGTTCCGAGGGACGGAGCTTTGCTTCTGAAGTTATTGCTTTGAACGTCTCTTTGCATAGTCCTGCACTTTCAACAGCTGACTCAAAGACGCTGGTCTCAACAATGGCGTCTATGAAATTTTCTTCCTCTTCCCGCCGACACCCACCCAACGCGAAGACATCCAAGAGGTGGGCTTGGGCACGCTTGGATTTTTCCCTGTGCTCCTTCTGGCGTAAGGCAAATCCAAAGTCCAAATCGTCAAGCTCGAGGCGTGCAATCCCTAGAAGATGCTTTGCCTTTGCTTTTACAAAGTCAGAATTCTTCTCAGCCATAGTAACGTGTATTTTGAGTATTCGTACATTAGGGTCTCAGGCAATTGAGGTGAGATTGGAACCTGAATTGGCGAGAGGTTGTGGCTCCTCAAAGAACTCGACCCCAGTCGGTCTGGAGTATCAAAGGCGTAGGGGTTGATTACAATTCCCCAATCTGTGAAATGCAATATCCGGCATTTGGAAACCGAGAAATCGATTCCGGGTTTTAGGGCCTAATTCGAAGTGACACTTGGATCCGTGCGTTTTTGCCAAGAGATATATTCCACGCCCTCTCGCAACACAACCTCCACCCAAATACACTCTTTGTACACCGATTGGAATACGATCATTTTGCAAAGACGTGTATTATCTTATAATGTTAGGGCGTCCGTGGATTAGTATTAAAAATGTTGAAAACGAGACGACTCTTTGGGTACATGACGCTCCTTTCAGCTCTCTCTGCAGCAGCGGTGCCGAAAACGCCCAGACATCACTCATTACCCTTGTTGGAAGGAAGAAGAAAGCAACACTTCTGAATTATATGCTGAAAGGGTCATCCGCAACAGCATCTACCAGTTTTCACGGTCAGGTCCGACTAGTCAAAGACACGAAGATTGCCAGGAGCGATGCTTACGTGTTGTACCTCGATTGTGAGCTCCAGGGCGAGTCTTCACCGTCTTTCGACCCAAAATCGACACCATGTAGCCCCAAGCCTGTTAGCTGGTTGCGCGCCGGCGATCATACGACTGTGGATCTTCCAAATCTCCTAGTCTCTAGAGTTCTAACCCCTCTATCAAACGTGGTGTGTTACTTCGCAGCAGATTTCGGCGGGATTGTGCGCGTCGCGAATCTTCTTGCCCAGCAGGCCGTTGAATCTAAATCTCATACCCTCCCCGGGCCTGCACTTCCGCATATCCTTGTCGTTGTGGAGACAAAGTCACCCTCATTTGACCCAGTAATCGCTCAACAAAAGCTCCACGCGACTATTGCCGAGGCAATGGCCGTAACCACAGCACCTGATAGCGGCTATTCGGCAGACGGGAATATTACTTCTCACTTCCAGAGTATTCAGATTCTAAGCTTACATAAGGACTGGGACAATAGCCTTCGTTCTCTCGTTCTTCGGCGACGGTTGCTAACTCTGGCCGAAGACATACAGCGGGGACGGAGGACAAGCCACCATCAGTTCAGTGTGCAGCACATCGATGCCTTCGCAGACCGTATTCTCACACATTTCTGCTTAGATAAGTCGCGCTTTAGCTTCCTAAGAGCCTCCAGGCCTGCAAACTTTGTGTATAATGAGTTTCAAACTCATATAACAGAAATATTGAGTTTAATACCAAGTCAATCATGGCTATGGGAGGTCATTATTCCTCTTATTGCTTCAGCATTATTTTTGGCAAGCTACCCTCCTGGATCACATAGTAAGCTTCTAATAGCCGGTAATGAATGCCGCTGACTGTCTCAAGGGTTTTCTGCACAATCCGTCTTTGACGAATTTTATAATAAACTTTGTAAACGGGCTATTGAATCCTACACTAACGATAATCAAATCCAACATCGGTTCATCTCCGCGGTAGGCGAAGAGATGGCGGTAATGTTGAGAAAGCTAGATTCAGATCCGGTCGCGCAAAGCGCTCTAAAACAACACTCTGAGCGGCTACGCGACCTCTGGCCACACTTCCCCTTATTAAAAAGCTCCAAATCCTGCTTCTCTTGCTTCATGTTGATGCCAGAGAAGGTATTTAACTGCAGACACGCTATTTGTAATATTTGTATTCAGCGTTTTGGACAGAAGTTACAGTCTGAGAAACACTCCTATATCTTCTCGGAGTGTCTACTTTGTGGGTATGCTCAAAAGGGATCAATATTTCGCCTTACACCTCCCACGGTTGGTATTCGCATCCTCTGTATAGATGGTGGAGGCATTAGGGGGGTGGTCCCTCTCACATTTGTGCAATATTTAGAGCGGGAGTTGAAGGAGTTTGGGATCCCCTTCCAGGAGTTTTTTGACTATGTATGTGGAACTTCAGCAGGTGAGTACTAAAACTTTAAGCAGCATATTTATTTCCTAATCATATCGCATAGGTGGCTTGATTGCCATTGGACTTTTTCTTATGAGATGGACGCCACGAGAATGCCTAATGCATTTTGAGGATTTTGCGTCCAAAACATTCATGCAGAAGAAAGAAAGTTTATCCTTCACCCAACGCGTGCAGCGGCTGTTAGGGGCGTACGTCCGAGATTATCGGTACGACTCATCTACAATTGGAAAGGCCTTTTGTTCAGCCTCTTCCACATCCTCTAAGATGTTTAACCCACTTCGAAATGACATGAAAATTGCAGTTACTACTACTACTGCGCGGCATAATGTTCCATGTGTCCTTTCAAATTACAACGGAGGTCCTAGGAATGGCGAGAATAGTATGTATGCCATCAAACCCCGGTTTCTAAAGCTAAGTTTTGTAGTATACCATCATGTTCGTGCTGGCAATCAGGAGGATGAGATCTCTATTTCCGACGCGTAAGTTTTTACGTCCCTAAACCCCCCATTCATATCTTAGTGAGAAATTTCTAGAGCCGTATGCACCTCTGCCGCCCCATTTTTCTTCAAACCAAAGGACGTTAATAACTTGGGAACATTCCAAGATGGGGGTTTAGAGTATAATAACCCCGCTTTTATTGCGACCTGGGAATGCGCCGTCATTTGGCCTGACAGATGCCATATTCTAGAACAAGGCAATGGCTACATCGATTATATGTTGTCTCTTGGCACTGGTACATCTCTCTCACCGACATACAAATTCGGCCCACATTCGCCCGTCAGGGATCGATTCCTGAAGCGACTTATGGGAAATTATATGGGCCATCTGGATGGAGAGAAACAATGGAAAACTTTTATTAAATGTATCCCTGCGGATCTGCGGAACAGATATTATCGATTCAACATCTATTTCCCAGGACCAGAACCCGCGCTTGACGATGTGTTAGCAATCCAACAGCTCAAACGCCAAGCTGATCAATGTATCTCATCTGATATTCAGGCAAGACTGGTTAAAGACTCGCTCATTGCCTCAATGTTTTACTTTGAGCTGATTTCTTTTCATCAACTTCAAGGAGGGGCTATCCAGTGTACTGGGACTATCTTATGCCGGATTCGTTTAGATTATGGAGGGAGAAAGAAACTATATCACCTCCTTGCACGTAGTTGCGCTTCTTTTATCATCTCTGGCCGTTCGATTGACTGCTTTGAGGTTATCCCAAAGGGGATGCCAGCTTTCAGACGAAGCGTAGATTTCGTTGCAAAGGGCTTGAATGATCCCATTTATATCCTACTAGAGGGAATTACGAGTAGACCTACTTTGATAAGTGGCATGCCTCGTCCTGTACATCAACTTATCGAAGCGCAGGGCTTACAGACTCCTTTTGGATGCATCGACCACAGGGAAGTTGAGAAACCACTACCAAGGGCTCAGTCGAAGAGAAAATTGCATGAAATCTAGTATATTTGGTAAGGCATTTTGCTCGGTGTCACGGAGTTGAAAATGTAGATTCGTTTAAATAATTAATATTTTCACATGATCTCTTTAATATTTAACTTCTAGTAACTCTTAGATCTAGATAGGCTAACACCTAGAGGTTAATGGTAAAGTGGCGAGACTCTTTCTAAAGTAAGGTGCATCCCTGGGTAGCGGGACGCACGGTGTGGCGGGACAGATGAGGGGTACTTAGACTTTCAACCCCTGGAAAGACCACGCGCACTACGAATATGGCCATAATTCTGTAAGAATAATCTGCTGTAGCTAATCCTAAATGTCTATTACCGATTCTTCCCCATAAATTACGTTTGCATTGTCGTCTCCGCGCCTGGTTTATGAAGCGCCTTCTATCGTGGCGCAACAGACTTCCCATCCTACAGCACCAATACCACGTCTTTTTCGCTCCGGATTTTCGTGAATCAGTCTTGTGCTAGCCTCAAAACTTTACTCTAATGCCTATAACTCATCTTCAGCCTTGTGCGCGCTATCGCGGGGAAATTAATGCAGCGTCGCCATGCCGATCGGTACCTCTAGCGGAAGCGAGTCACCGATCCTCGCTAATCGGAGGTGACCTAGCACCTCTCACGTCATGCCTCCGCGGGTATTTTACTGTAAGGTATGTGGCTGTGCGGATCGCGCAAGCGCTCGGAATATCACTACATCCGACATAAGGATTGGGAGCAGTATTAGCGCTCTAAGGGCTCAGCACTTGTTTAGTCAGCCAACGCGTCCGAACCGCTCGACACAGCTATCATGCAACTTCGCATGCGGTCCGACGCCCAGCGACACGTACAACACGAAGACATACCATTCACGTCGCCCTTAAGCCCCGAAATCTGCCGTTGTCCTCTCCGCTGATCGCCGAACGAAAGACCTAGTCATGCCCACCACGTCCCTATCCCTTCTTAAGCCCACCAGCGCCGATTTCTAGACGAAGCAGCAGCCGAGCTCTAGTCAACTCGTTAAAGGGGCTATGATAAGATAGGAGAGATATAGTATAAGGTAGAATGCGGTCGGCCCCGGAAATTAAAGCCTGCGCTTTGGCAAGTAGGTTGAGCGTTACTAGCGTAACGCCGTCGTTATAAGCGCGCATGAAGGCGGAAGCGCCGTAGAGAGGTACTTCGGTTCGACCTGTGAGGGTTGTGAGGAGTTTTGGATTAATTATTCATGTTCGTGAGGGAAGAGTACTAGCGGAGCTGTGATGGTGGCTATGCTCGGCATAACTATTTAGAGCTGCACACAGTACTCTCCTCGTCAGCTATATGTACAAACCATCGCCTCCGGCGCGTGTGTGTGTGTGTGTGTGTGTGTTCTATTATGGCCATGCACCCTATGGGTATGGGCCGTTACAAAGCGCCAGCTATATACATTATGCTTCCTTATGCCTGCTCCATTTCAAAAGCCAACTATGAGACCTGCTCATCCAATACCTAACCCCATGCTCAACAAAGGAAAGAAAAGGAAAGTAATATACTACCGTATGCAGGACAAGCTGTATAGCTAGT
>ML986704.1:126812-137979 GCA_010094045.1 Lojkania enalia
AACTATTTAAAGATATCTACTATATTATAAAGTTAAGTTATAATAATCTAAAGGTTATAAGCCCTAGAAGAAACTATAGTATAAAAAGTATAGGAATAGAAGATCTATATTATATAGATATAATATAAGCTAGTTATAGCTAGAGCCGACCTAGTAAAAGCTAAATAATAGGTATAAGCTAAAATAGCTTTACTAAGAAAGTTTAATAGTAAGAAGGAATATATTAACCTTTTTCTTATATTAATAAATCTATACTTTAGGTTTAATAGTATAACCTTCTTCCTAGACGAGGATAAAATCTTAGCTATAATAATAAATATAGAAGAGATACTGCTAATATAGGCCGAACTATTTATAGCTAACTAGCTGGAGAATAGAGATAATATAAAGAAGACTAGAGAATCTACAGACGAACTCTTTAAGAGCTAGAAAGAATTTAAGAATAAGATCTAAAACGTCTTTAGAAAAGTAGATATAAAATAGAAAGTATAAAGAAAACTATTAACGTACCTTACAAGCGAGCGGCCTATATAAGTAAGCGGTCTACTCTATTAACTTTTTCAACCTTTATATATATATAGCTTAACAACCAAGTAATATAATAGCAATTTACAACTTGCGCGATTATTCTATAGAAACCTCTATATCCTTCTAGCATATATAAGAATTATACCTAGTCTTACCGCAGCAGCTATAGCGCGCTTTATACTATCCGCTCGTATTTAATCGCATCCCAAATTGGCGTATTATAGCCCGAGTTTCCTCCTTATCATCTTTTTTAGTAATAATCATCTCTCCTTATACTTTTATTAGAGTCCCTTGCGCTTGAATCTGCCTTTTTTTCCGCTATTTCTATTTTATTACTGCTTTATTCGCTTCTTAAAGGCTGACGATTTTATCGTACATTAACCCGATCTGATATATTACTTTTATAGAGCCTTTCTTAAGCTGATTTAGCTTCTTAATAATAGAAGCTAGCGAAGAACTTATATCCCTTTAAATCCAATTATAAATTAATATTAATTAAGCTTCTAGCTTACGCGCGTTACTTAGTGTTTTTACTTTCTATAGGGTATTATCTTATACTAGTAGTATTAGCGTACGAAGCTTTATATTAAGCTTTAAAAGTACCGCTTCTAAATTAAATAGAACTAGACCAGCTCCTTAAAAGCTTATATAGATATTATCCTTTATAATTAATATATTAAAAGCAGCTTTAAAGGCTGGAAAGAACTTAAGTTTTATAATATAGTTGATATAATTACGTGCTAAGACTAAGATCTAATTTCTATATATACGCTTTAATAGTAAGAAGCAGCTTATATCTAGTAGTTATAATAGGTATAATAAATAAGCTAGTATATAGAGTAGAATAATACCCTATTCCTCGCAGAGTTTCTGGAAATTAAGCGAGTTATAGCTGTTATAGCTATTAAAGATTAGTAGTCGACGCGCGCCTACTATACGATCTTTTATATACCTATAAAAGTATTTTAACCACTTAATACCGAGTTTATTTGTTGTCCAGCCGTTCTCGCTAACTGTAATAGCCTAGTTCTTAGGTATATCATCGCCTTCGTACTAGGTAGAGAGATAGTAGTAGCTAGCAACAATAATAAAGGGTAGGAGTGTCTAGCTAGTAACATTAATCCCCTAAATTACTAAAATCCATTTATAATTATCTAATTGAATTGCCTTTAGTTAATTACATCTCTCTATACTTATAATAACTAGTTATAACGAGATAATGCCTATTTAAAAGCTAGATTCGTCGAAGTTGTATATATCCTTATCTATAATACTATACTTCTTCTTAGTACGCTATATAAGCTTAAACTAGCCTTTAATTACTTTAGGATCTTCGTATAGAGCTCTCTAGTAATTATAAGGCCGATTTAGGCGTGTCTTAAGCTTAGGAGTGCGTCTAATAAAGTTCCTAGACTAATATATGCTAATCTAGCCTATACCGCGCTTAGCAAGTAAGCTATTAACTATATCTTATACAGCGGTTAAAATAGGCGTAAATCCTCGCGAATCCAGGTCAAGTATATATTAGATAATAACCTCCTCTTTAGGTTTTATCAGTCTCTTCGAGTTAGGCTTATAATTATGCTATAAGTAGATTCTAATATATTGTTAGTATATAATCGTTCAAATTATATTAAATATTAAAGCAGCGCGTCTTTCGCTATTTATTTAGCCTCTTTTAGTAGTTAAGAGGGCTAAGTTTACTTGATTCTCGTTTTAGGCTATATTCTTATTATTTCGTCGTTATATTATTATTAAAAGCTTAGGTGTCGCGTTTTAGTAATAGGGTGGACCGCTCGCTTATATAGGCCGCTCGCTTATAAGGTACGTTAAGGCTAACCTAGACTAAGAGGGTAATAGATTATATTATAGAGTTCTAGAGACTTAGTACTAGACTAGGATAGGATAATAGTATATTAGTAGAAATCTTCTATAAAGGACTTAAAGATAAGGTTAAAAACAATCTAACTAGAGAAGAAAGGCTAATAGAGCTATTAGAAATAATCGAATTGGTAGTTAGGATTAACAACTGTTAATATGAGTAGGAGATAGAGAAATAATTTTAGCCGTAGATATTTGTACCAACTAGAAAGGAAAATAAGATAGTATTATAGGATAGTAATCTAATAGTCTTTAGAAAAGTTGAAAAGGATAAGAGAAAGAACTACTAATAATTAAGGATAAATAATCTTAAAAAAGAAAAGCTTAAGAAGAGAGTATATCTTCTATATAGATAAAAAAGGTACTATATAAAGAAATATTTAAATAAGAAGAAGGAAGCCTGAATAATAACTACGCAACCTACTAATAGATACTAATATCTAATATAGTACTAGATATATTATATAGATAATAAATATAGAACGTACTATTTAGTAAAAGAAGGGAGCAATTATTAGCTATAGCTAAGAAGGATAGCAGTAGTTATTAAATATATAGAATACCCGCTAGGTATATTAAAGCTTAATAGTATATTAATCCTAGAAAGAATAAAGTAAAAGAAGTACTAGATCTATAATAAGATATATTAGGCGAGACTATACCCCTAGAAATATTGGAATATACCGTTTAAAGAAGTAACATTCTGAGATAGCTAGAATATATTAGAAGCCGTAGTAAAATTAGCAGGAAAAATTATAGATAAGAAAATATTTAAGTATATATAGGAGATATACTAGAGCTATCTTATAAAATAGGTAAAAGGTAAAAAAGAAAAATATATACTACTCTATAAGAACAGCTATAAAAAAGATTAGGCTAGCTATTACTAGGACAATTACTTAATATATAAGAGTATTAAGATAAAGTTAGAAGTATAGCTAAGAATAGATATATAATTATTACTAAGAATTTTACTATTCTAGAATAAGATAGAAGACTATATAAAAAACGGGTATTATTAGATTTATAGAAGTCTAATTTACCTTAGAATAAAGTATCTATACTAACTTAGTAAAATTATTGTAGAAGCTAAAGAGCCGAGAAAAGTAGTTTTAGAAGTAAGAGAAATATAGGGAGATATTAGAGGACGACTTAATATTACAGCTTATAAGATAATAGGAGTAAGTATACTTAAAGAGGAAGAACGTCCTAAGAATAATATATATTTAGAGGAATATAAAGCTTTAAGCTAGAAATAATATATAGTTAAATACTAGTACTATTAAGAAATATTTAGAGTACTTAAATAGTAAGAATTAAATAAAGACTACTAACTAATCGAATAGTAATAGTATTTCTTAGAATAGAAGTATAAGATATATAGTAAATAGGTAAAAACTACTTACGCCTAAGAACTATAGATAAGATATAATATAGATAGATATCTACTATATAAAGAAGAGAAGGAGAAAGTAAGGTTCTTCCCATTTTAGTTAAAAAACTAAGTAGCCCCTAAAGCGACAGTTACGTTAAGAAACTAGATAGAAAAGCTGTTAGAAAAGTTACTAGTATAGTACTTTTATATATAGTACTCTGAGCGGAGTTTAATAGAAGAAAACTTAGAGTACTACTCGATAGTAGAGCTTTAGATATATTTATATCAGCGTAATAGGTTTATAAGAATAATATAGAGTAGAGGGAAAAAGTAGTATCTTATATAATATACCTAGCAGACGATAAGCTAATAGACTATAGTAGAGGAGTCGTATTAATAGAAACTAAGAAGCGAGTACTTAACGTTATAGAATATACTGATATAAGAAGTATTAATATTATAAACCTAGGAAAATTTAATATATTACTAGGTATAAACTAGCTAGTTAAATATAATTCTAGAGTAGATTAGTAGTAAGAGATAGTTTATAGGCTATAAAGCTAATCTAAGATAGAACGGGTAGTAGGATAGTATAGGGTAAGGCGTTCCTCAAGTCTATAGTTAATATAGAGAGTATCGGCAGCTATAATAGTTAGATATCTTAAGAAGATAAAATAGACGCTAGATATTATTATAGTTTAAAAAGTATATAAGGAACTATAGAACGATAATATATATTAAAAAATTTAAGAGGATTATAGCAAATTTATAGGGCTATATAAAGAAGTAGAAAACGGAGGATTACTTAAATATAAAGAATATAACTATAAAACTAATATTAAGAATAAAAAGAAACTAAAACCTAGTCTAATATATAATTTAAAATAAGAGTAAAGAGAAGAATTTAGGAAGTATATCTAAAAGAATTTGGTAAGAGGGTATATATAACTAAGCTAGAGTAAAATAGTATTACTAATACTATTTATACCTAAGAAAAACGGTAAACTAAGGTTATATATAGACTATAAACAACTAAACAATATAACTAAGAAAAATAGATACTTATTACCTAGAATAATAGAACTTATAAGTTAGTTATAAGGAGCTAAGTAGTTTATAAAATTTAATATAAAAGAAGAATACTACTAAATTTAGATAAAGGAGGGCTATAAATAGAAAACAGTATTTAAGATAAGAGAAGGTCTCTTTAAATATCTAGTAATACTATTTAGACTTATAAATATACTAGTAACCTTCTAAGTAGTTATAAATAACGCGTTAAGAGAATACTTAAATATATTTGTAATAGTATATCTAGACGATATTCTAGTCTATATAAATAGATTACTAAGAGAGTATAAGAAATATATTAGAAAAGTATTAGTAAAACTATAGGAGTATAAGTTACTTATAGCTTTAGAAAAATACAAGTTTTATAAAGTAGAAATAGAGTTTCTAGGATTTTAGATATTTAGAAACGGTATTAAAATAGAATAAGAAAAGGTTAAAGTAATACTAGAATAGCTAGTATCTACCTTAGTTAAATAAGTTCAATTATTCTTAAGCTTTACAAATTTCTATAGAAAATTTATAAGCGGGTATTCTAGAGTAGTAGTACCTTTAATAGAGATTATTAAGAAAGAAAAAGAGTTTAAGTAGTAAGAAGTATAGTAAAAAGCCTTCGAAGAACTAAAAGCCTATTTTACCTTAGTATTAATACTAAAGATACTAGATCTAGAGAAATAATTTCGAGTAGAAACTAATACTTTAGATAAAGTAATAGGCGCTTACTTAAGTTAGTAAGACGAAGATAGAAAGTAGAGGCTATAAGCCTACTTTTCAAGAAAAATAAAACTAGAAGAGCTCAACTATAATATATATAATAAGGAACTATTGGTAATAGTTAAAGCGTTAAGAGAATAGTAAGTATATTTAGTAGGAACTAAATATCTATTTAAAGTCTAAATAGATTATAAAAACCTTATATATTTTATAATAATAAAAAAACTTATAGAAAGGTAAATATAATAGGTAGAACGACTAGTAGACTATAATTTTAAGATAACGTACTAGAAAGGGTTAGAAAATATAGCTATAGACGTACTAAGTCGTAGAGTTAACTATATAACTAAAGAAAGATATAAAAGAGACGTAATTCTAAATAGAACTCGGATAGATCCTTTATATATAACTACCTACAGGTTGCCTAAGTTATAAGACTAACTATACTAGAGTAAACTTAATAGTAAAAGCTAAGGGATATATAAATAGTAGAGTAATATCTAATAAGTAGTAAAGAAGTAAAAGTAATTAAAAATATAACTTAGAAACAACTATATATATATTTATATATATATTAGTAGATAATAAAAGAATTATATAAATCGCTAGAATAGAAATACCTAAGAGTAGTAGAAATAGAGTAAAAGTTAAGGAAGAGCTTTACCCTTACTAATATAAGAAGAGAAGTATAAAACGTACTCTATAAGTATTTAAAATATAGAAAGAATAAGACTATAAGATATAAGCCTTATAAATTCTTATAACTATTAGAAGTACCTAAAAAACTATAGAAATAGATTATAATTAATTTTATAACTAAACTACTAGAATTAATAGAACTAGAGTTAAAAAGAATATATAATATAATTATAAATATAGTAGATTAACTAATAAAATATATATACTTTAGACTAGGATTAAAAATAATAATAGTATTTAAACTAGTATATAAATTATTATATATAATATTTATAGAGTATAAAGTTCTAAAGTATATTATCTTAAATAGAGATAAATCATTTATATTTAAATACTAGTAGAGATAGATAGAAAAAATAGAAATCTAATAATAGATATTAACTAGTTTATACTTATAGATAGATAGTTAGATAGAATAAGTTAACTAGAATCTAGAAATATATTTAAAGATATATATTAATAAATAATAAAATAATCAGGTTAAATTATTATCTATAATATAGATAGTCTATAATAAAATAACCTAAAGTATTATAAAAACTATATCTTTTAAAACTAACTATAAATAGAAAGCTATTATATATTAGGAATAGAACGAGAAGGTATCTCTAGTTCTACTAGTAGACTAGAAAGCTAAAGAAATAAGGAAATCTATAATTAGCTTAAGAAAAAGATTTAATTAAGAAACCTTAAAATAGTAAAATAGGCTAATAAGTTAAGGATTAAAGGACTAACCTTTAAAGAGGGGGGTAAAGTTTTCCTATTAATAAAAAACTTAAAGACTAAGAGACCTATAAAAAAGCTAGATTATAAAAGGATAGGACTATTTTTAATTAAAGAATAGATCGGACCTATAAATTTTAAATTAAGACTACTAAATAATATAAAAATACACCTAGTATTTTATAAGTTAAAACTAGAACTAGTACTAAACAATATACTACTATAAGAAACTCTTAATATAGAACTAGAATAGAAATATAAAATAGAATATATACTAGTAAAAAAGCGGTTTAGATGTTAGTAGAAGTATCTAGTAAAGTAGAAAAGATACTTATAGGAGAAAAGTTTATAGGAACTAGTATAGAACCTAACTAACTATACTATAAAGTTAAAAGAGTTTTACTAGAAGGCTAGAATAATAGATTATTAAGTAAAGTCTAGTTAGAAAGTAATAGTAGAAGTAATATAAAAGGAGCCTCTTATATAGAACTCGAAGTAGTAGTAGAAAGTACCTTAGATCTGGCGGACCTTCTCTCCTCTTCCTCCAACTTCTCTTACTCTTCTATTAACTTTACCTCTCATTTTCTAAGATCTAGATTATACTCTTCTAAAGAACGGACGCGTTTCTTAATATACTTTAGACGAGAAAAAGTTATATAATAGTAACACGCAGATTTCTTAAGGTAATAAATCTTCTCTTTCTTAGTAGCTATAAAATTTTAATAGATAGAGGTAGATTTCTTATAGGCCTTTAATATATTCGCTAAGAAATAGTAAAGGGTATCCTCGGTTAAAAAAAGATTGTAAGATAAACTCTAAGAAAAATATTCTCTATATATAAAAGAAAGGATAATATTACTATAATAGTTGCGGTTTATAGATTAATAGTTCGAAAAATAGTAAAATAGATCTATTATAACACCTAATAAAAGAATTAAGGAACTAATATAATAATTATAAGTAGAAGTATTTTTACATTAAACCTTTAGTATAGTAGAAAGAAAAAAGAAAGAAGAATAGGGCTATACTCGTAAATTAAGTAGGACCTACTAGAATATATAAAATACTAACTCTATAATAGAAAAATATAAATATAGTATTATAGTACACTTATATAAAATATATTAGAAATTAAAATAAGCTACTAAAGATAGTAAAATACTATATCTAAACGAAATAGGTAAAGTAATAGATTAAAGAGTTTTAAGATAAACTTATAAAAGGAGAAGTAGGTATTATAAATATAAAATACTAAGAGGTACCGCTTCTATAACTAAAGTTTAATCTAATATTAACTACAATATAGGTTAACTTAGACGAGAATTAATAAGATAATAATAGGTAGAAGTATATTAAGAACTAATTATTAGATAGTAAGTAGTAGAACTATAAGAACTAGGGAGATAATTAGCTAGATAATAAGGTATAGTATAACCTATATATATAATAATAGTAGAAGTATTAAGTATAGTAGAATAGATCTAATAGACCTAATAGACTTAATAAGCTAGGCTTAGCAGTTTTAGACTTAACTATATAAGATATAAGATCTTTTTAAAAGATTAAATTCTATATAGTTATTCTTATAGATTTATTTTATTACTATATTAGACTTCTAAAAATATATTTATTATATTTAAAGAATTAGATAATCCTACTACTCTCTCTTTACTAAAGCTACTACCTCTAACTAACCTAATATAAATAAGACCCTAGTATATATACAACTACAACAGTAGTTATTATATATACTAGTAGTATATAGGTTAGTAATAAATAGCTAGTCTACTTAACTAGGTATTTATACCGGTGTTTCTATTAGTTGTAGTAGAGGTTTTCTATTTACTTAATAAGGTATTTAGATTTTCTATTAATCTTAATAGGTTTGGAGTTATATACTTATTAACTAGATAAATAGTTAAATAACTTAGGTACTAGCTATAATAGTAATATATAGAATATAGAATATATTTTAGCTAATTTAGGTAGCTTTAGTCTATAAATATATAAGAATACTTTCGCGATAACCTTATAAAAGCCTATATTCTTCTAGTTAAACTTTTTTAACGGTCTTTAGATACGTATATTCTTAGTATCTAGCTAGACTAGATTATTAACCTAATAGTTAGGGGCTAGTACGCGCTTATAGTTAGTATACTCTTATTAGAACGTTTATACCTAGGTAAGTTCTTCTCTAATATACTCTATAATATCCTTTATCTTATTAACTAATCTATTAGCTTTCTAGACTATTAGAGACTATTTTAGCGGTTAATAGATTCCTATAAGCAGCTTAAAGCCTATTTAAAGGTACTAGCTAAAATAGGCTAAAAATAGAGAGACTTTTATTAATTTAGATACTATATTATTTACTTTAAACTACGCTATTAGTAGCTATTTAATCTAGTTATTTTATTTATAGCTAGTATAAGCTTAGAAGACTTATTCTATTACTATATTAGCGTTCTCTATCTAGCTATTAGTTTTTAGGTAGAAGCTGGTTAATATATATATATTAATCTATAGCTATCTATAGAACTTTTAGTAGAAAGTAGAAATAAACTATATCTTATAGTCGGACGTAATAGTACGTAGTAGTCTATAGTAAACCTATATATAACAGCGGAATAGTTAGATAATATTAGGAGTTTCGATTCTTATATATAGTATTAAGTATCTATACTTATTAAGTCTATTAACTACTACTATAATATTTATACAACCTTTAAATTCTAATAGATTAGTTATAAAGTTTATAAAGCTATTTTAAAACCTATATTTAGGTATAGATAATAGTTTTAGTAATTTATAATACTTCTCTTTAGAAGCCTTACTTCTTTAGTATATATAATAACAGCCTATATATTATTATACTAAGTCGAATATTCTTAACTAATAGTACTTGCGTTAGAGTAGTTCTAAGGTCTTTCTTTAACTAGAGTATCTACTAGATAGTAAGTTGTAGATAGCTTATAGCAGCTTAAGCTTTAGTTTATTATAGTCTAGTACTATAAGTCGATTTTAGTAGTATAGTCGGTTATTATACTTTTTATAATTAGCTAGAGTTGAGAATTTAAATCGATAGGCTTCTTCTTTTAATAGCTTTAGAGTATTTTAAATTAGATTATTATTCGGGTATTCTTTGTCGATAATCTTTATAATTAATTAGCCTACTTCTATCTATTAGAATAGTTTAGGATAAAATAATATCTATTAATAACTTCTATAAGCCTCTTCTTATATAGGCTTATCTTATAACTTTTAAGTTAAGGTATTAAGCTTCTCTCTAAATTTTCCGGGTTAGTATATAATACTAAAGTTAAACCTTAATAGATATTCTAATTAATAGGCTTATTAGTAGTTTAGCTACTTTATTATTACGAAATACTATAGGTTTTTATAATTACTTAACACTTTTATAGAAAATACTATACTTTCTAATTCAGGCCTCTATTATTTAAACTATTAGATAATCGTAAGTAGCTTCTTATTATATATTTTATAGTTACCTTTAGTAGAGTTTATATACTTAGAGAAGTAGATAATAGATCTTAGTTTACTGTTAGTACCTCTCTAAGACAACACGCCGGTTATTATAAAATCGGATATATTAACTTCTACTACTATTAGCAGCTTAGGGTTAATATATTAGAAAATTAGTATAGAGATAAAAACATCCTTTAGATAGTCGAAGGAATATTAATAGCTATTATTCTAGTTGAATCGAGTATTCTTCTTAGTTAGGGCTACTAAGGAGGAGACTTTCTATAAGAAGTTGCTAATAAATTATTAGTAAAAGTTTATAAAGCCTATAAAAGTTTAAATATCTTTTATATTCTTAGAATATTTCTAGTTAATAATTATCTCTACCTTTTTTAAGTCTATATAGATCTCTTCTATAGTAATTATATACTCTAAGTAGGTTACTTCTAACTAGTAGAACTTATACTTATCTATATTAAGCTATAGACTATTTACTTTTAAGGCTTTAAAAACTAACTAAATATACTACTTATAATTCTTTAGATTCTTACTAAATATTAGAATATTATTAATATAGGTAGTATAAAATATATTAAAGTATAGTCTTAATATATTATTTATAAAGTACTAGAATATACTTAAAATATTAGCTAGGCTAAAGAGTATTACTAGTATAATATCTTATAGTTTTAAGTT